>LGRX02001293.1:0-10418 GCA_001247695.2 Cymbomonas tetramitiformis
GTGACAGGTGAGAACCTGTATAATCCATCCACCAGAGCAGTGGCTCTAGCCTCGGCATAGCCAGGCGACAGGTGAGAACCTGTATAATCCATCCACCCGAGCAGTGGCTCTAGCCTCGGCATAGCCAGGCGACAGGTGAGAACCCGTATAATCCATCCACCAGAGCAGTGGCTCTAGCCTCGGCATAGCCAGGCGACAGGTGAGAACCTGTATAATCCATCCACCCGAGCAGTGGCTCTAGCCTCGGCATAGCCAGGCGACAGGTGAGAACCTGTATAATCCATCCACCAGAGCAGTGGCTCTAGCCTCGGCATAGCCAGGCGACAGGTGAGAACCTGGATCATCCATCCAACAGAGCGGTGGCTCTAGCCTCGGCATAGCCAGGCGGCAGTTGGAGATCTGGATAAAAGCTCTGCGCATCCCGAGGAGGCGGTAGGGGTTTAAAACCTTTCCTCCGGGCCGGCATCCCGAGAACTGCCGGGTAATTGGCAAACCTATTGTCATCACCTGTGGTGTGCCGTGTTGGAAGGTTTGAAACCTTGAGCGTAGTAATAGATGTGAGATCTCGAGCCTTGGGGGAGCCTGGTAGTGCAGATGGCAGACCGGTGAGAGGCCGACCCTTGTGCTTAAGAGGTTGATCTCCTTATTGCGGTGTGTGTCATGGGAAGTGTAATGTCATCCCAGACAACAGGCGGCTGAAACCTGTATAATCATCCTGAGCAACAGTAGAAGATCTGTATAAAAACTTTACTGGTCCGACGTGGTCAGCGTGGACGTGACCTTCCCTAAGGGGGGGGGAGTTGTGCTAGGAGGCAAGCACAAGAGCAAGAAAAACGGCTAAGTACAAAACGCAAGAGTACTCAGTACGGAGTACAGTAGGACCGATCAGAATGATGTTGATGTGAGGTGCCTAGCCTGTTGTACGGAGTACTCAGTACAGTTGAGTTATGGAAAGAGTTCCTGAATGTATAAGAACTCTAAGTGTAACCAGTTTCGGAGATGAGAACTGAACCGAGAATTGTAACATAAAAAGCCGTAACTGCTGTATATTGTGTATTGAAAGCATGCACTTGAAAGCAAAAGCATAACTATAAAGATTTACGAAACCGAAGTCTTGTAGTAATAACTTGAAGGATTTACGAAACCGAAGTCCGATAGTTGACCAAACGTAATCATACCTCGTGCGGTCGTTTAATAGCTAGTAATAGTTAAGCCCGAAAGTGTAAAGAGGAGAAGAAACTGGAGTGGTAGCCTCCTACACAGGGAAGATATCTTCCTGGGATTGGCCGGCCCGGGGCCGTGTCACGGAGGCCCGGGCCGAAGGCGGGCCGAAGGAAAAGTTGCGGATGGGCCGAGTCGCATTGAGGGGAAAATCGATAAATTTCCAAAATTTTATCGATTTTTGACAAATTGTCATACTTAAAATTAAAATTTTGGGTTCGGGCCGAGACGGGCCGAAATGTGGCCGAAGTAAATTCCCAATGCGGGCCGAGTCACCTCCGCGGAAGATATCTACCCTGCTCCTACATCGAGTGGCGGACCACCTCTTTGGAGAGCCTAGCGGGCGCGTGCGCATACCGAAGGGAGGGGGGTGTTAAGCCCAGTTTGTTATGTGGTTTTTATGTGGTTATGTGGTTGTTATGTTAGTTATGTGGTTGTTATGTGGTTTATGCTGTCCGGGGAATGTGCAGAACGCAGCAAAGGTCACGAGGACCAGGAAGGCCTCCGAGGTTCAATACGAAATTGAACCCTACATCTTGGCTTCTCCACCCTCCGGGCTTCGATATCGAGGCCGGACTCATAATGCACCTCAGTCAGCAAGGCGTACAAGCGGGACCCCCGAGCGAGGATACGGCATGGGATGATCGTGGAGAAGGTCACCACCATTTACCCAACGCTGACGCAGAAAGAGGCGACGAGAAAAGTGAACGCTCGTTTATACAATCGCCGGGCCGGCATAATGCAGCAAAAGGGAATGACGATGGCTCAGTTTCAAGCGGATGATTTGGCAGCGTGCAAAAGCTTCAACCTTCAGGCGCTGGCGTCGAAGAGGCCCCATCTCGTGATTCCACTGACACGCGCTGAAGCGCTTACCAGTCACCCCCCCCCATTGCGGCAGGTGGGGCGCGGGCGGAGCCCATGGCACCGAGGACGGAGGTGTCGACCCCGCCAACAAGCCCTACCACGCAGTGCGGCACGCCAACGGTGGCTGATGCGGCAGGAGAACCGGGGGGTGCACATCTGCATGGGGGGGGGGCAGCAGTGTCCGGCGCACAGGCGCCCGGGGCAGAGGTGACTCCGCGAACCAGCGCTAGAATGCAGCGCACGAGGCTCCTACGTGCCGCGCGCGCAAGAGGCCCACGAATCAACGGGGAGCAATCCGTGGCTTCACCCAGAGCACAAGAAGATGTTTCAGAGAGCGACTCGGCACCTGTGCGTACCAGCCCTCGGCTAAAGAGGCAGCAAGAGAACGCGAATGACCTGCAGGTGGAGAACAATATCGCAAGTAAGTCGGCCCGTGGGTCCAGTTTCCGTTGTCGTTTTCACTAGCCTGGCACCGTGTGTAGTTGGTGACGTGATATTGAATGGTTTGCAGTTCCAGAGAGCGACTCGGTACCTGTGCGTACCAGCCCTCGGCTAAACACGCAGCATAAGTGGCTACTGCCCGCCGATACTTGTGACAGTATTGAAATCGTATTCAATACTGTTACAAGTAATTAATTTCAATAATTTTTTCCAGGCACCCCCGGTGGTCCACTGGTGCTATCCCGCATATCCGGGCACAATTATGACCTAAATTTAGTTGCGATATGCGCCATTGGTCGATATTTCACTTGTAGGCTTCTGAATGGATGCATAATGCCATAGATAGGGGTAGTGATTTTCTTGATTCGCCAGTTCACAAAGGTCTATCAATTGGCATGATATTTTCAATATTTTTTAGGAAACCCACCATACCACCGAATCACGCGCGTAAGCATTCAAATTGAAGTTATACACCATACCCAATCATATTTAGGCCATAGGGCCCGTTGGCATCTGGTAATTGGTTCCATGAAGGTACGAAATGCATCCATATATGCCATGTGTAAAACAGTATAATATATTCCAAGCGATCCAACGTGCTACGAGTAGATAGCATGCTCGTAATCATTCCAACGGGTGCCCAAGCGCCGTACATCGGCCAAGTATTATTCAAAATGATATTCTGGACTGTAATCAGCACTGAACGGGGCCTATACGTTGTCGGGGATGCATGATTGAGTGTTGAACATCATGCGCTAAGACCTCATAGTCGGCACAGGTGTACGCGTACGCAAGTAGCATGCTAGGAATCACCCCAACGGGCGCCCCAGCGCCATATATCGCACGGGCATGATTTGATATGATAATCCGGACTACGAGACGTACCGAGTTGGGCATGGTTGATATTGGAGGTGCACGATCGAGTGTTGGGGACGAGGTGCTAGGGCCTGGTAGATCGAGTACCGGTACGCATACACCGGTACGCATACATACGGTATCATGCTCGTAATCATTCCAACGGGTGCCCAAGGGCCGTACATCGCCCAAGTATTATTCAAAATGATATGTTGGACTATGATCAGCATTGAACGGGGCCTATACGTTGTCGGGGATGCATGGTTGAGTGTCAGATATGCGCTAAGACCTCACAGTCGGCACAGGCGTGTAAGCGTACGCAAGTAGCATGCTAGGAATCACCCCAACGGGCGCCCTAGCGCCATATATCGCACGGGCATGTTTTGATATGATAATCCGGACTACGAGACGTACCGAGTTGGGCATGGTTGATAATGGAGGTGCACGATCGAGTGTTGGGGCGGAGGTGCTAGGGCCTAGTAGATTGAGTACCAGTACGCATACACAAGTAGCATGCTCGTAATCATTCCAACGGGTGCCCAAGGGCCGTACATCGCCCAAGTATTATTCAAAATGATATTTTGGACTATAACCAGCATTGAAAGGGGCCTATACGTTGTCGGGGATGCATGGTTGAGTGTCGGATATGCGCTAAGACCTCACAGTCGGCACAAGTGTACGCGTACGCAAGTAGCATGCTAGGAATCACCCTGTGAAAACAAACACACAGTGAAGCACTACTAACAGGGTGCTACGCTCGCATATGTCAACCGTGAAACTGCGAAGCTATACACAAGATAATACGATGTGTTATAGCTTCCGCCGAAAGAATGTGATGACAGGGCCTCGGGGTCAAGGCGCATCGAGTGTGCCGCCAGGTGCTGCATGTGTGTACAGTCTACCTGGCGGTGTCTTCCACCGCAGGACCAACAGTTTCCGTAGAACTGTTTGGACCCTGGGTGGAAGGTGACGCGGGCCTTCCGCTTCTGTCCCTTGCCCTTCTTGCCTTTGCCCTTGCCCTTTCTGCGGATTCCCTGCGGCCAATTCCCCCCCTTCGCCAAGGGGGAGGCAGCAAAGCGAAAATTCTTCCCCTTCCCCTTAAAAGGGTGGGAAGACCGTCCAGGGTAATAAACATCACGAGGGCGGGTAGGGCGTAGGTCGGGAGCTCCCCTGGGGTCCAGGCCGCCACGTTCACCGTGGCGGTGACCTGCATCATTGTAAAAAGCGTTCGTTAGTGGCTTCGCTTTCCCTAGTGTGTTGTAGACCCGCTGAATCGCGAGTCCACAACTCACCAGGGTCAGCTCTGCCTGTGTCTTGACCTTTTCAATCGCGTAGTCCTCGTGCACCTGTTTGTAGGTGACGGGACATGTACGACGAATGAATAACCGTACCGCATCTTCCCTCGAGATGTCGAGGCTGCTGTGTTGCCCCAAGTCCGTCGCAGCGTTACTGACAGCGTCAGTGAAAGCTTTGATGAACTCTTTGGGGTTCACACCCGCCGGGACCTCTACTTTGGGGGTAAAGATGAAGTCGGTTTTGTCAAAATCCTCCAGGTCAGGCATCGCGTCCCTGACTAAGGCAGTTAAAATGACCTTGCCGAGTTGCCGTCGTCAGGGAAGTAACGATGTGCCTCCCGAACCGAAGCGAGCGCTGGACCGCCACAGAGATACTCCAACAACTTCTTCAGAAGTTTGTTTGCGTTGGGCATCACTGTGACGGTGACGTCGTCCAGACGGAAAGCATGCGCGTAAAGTACGTGAAACCTCGTGAGGCGCGAGGTAAGCTCCTCAACGAGGGAGTCAAGAAGTAGTGAACGAGCATTATTAGACTCGTCACCACAAAACCTCCATTCGTCGATGGCGTCCCCTTTGCCACACAGCTTAGATTTAACGCCCCTTACGAGCGCTTCAATCTTCTGCTGATCATCAAGGAAAGCCGCGGACTCAGCATCAAACTTCTTCTCAAGCGCTGACTGCTGCGAAACCGCGGCCACTGGTGTCGGCACCAGCTGGTCAAATTGTAACTGCCTCTTAGATGCACCAGCTGGGTGCGCTCTCAATCTTGCTGGAGCCATCAGCTGGTACGGCGTAGAGGCCATGCCGGAAATTTAACAGTTGCGGTCCTCGAGCGTTAGACAAGAAAAACCAAAGATTCAAAATGTTCACTAATCAAGGCTCTAAAAAATACACTGCAAAGTTCTCGTCAAGAGAAAACAAATTTACACTTGAGCAATTTATAGGAAATAAGGGCAGGGGCTTCAAATTCAGGATCAAAGGTTCCAAATTTACAGCCGCGAAATAGGGTAGGGTGAGAGAGGGGTGGCGATCGTGTTGTGAGGCTTGATGTCGACGCGCGTTCTGCTTCGGAGACTGCGGCTAGCTAGACCGGTCCATCTTAGTCCTAAGCAATTGTGCTCACGAACGGAAAATCTTCCTCTCTCTCACTCTACCCCTTTCGTGACTAGTGCGTTCTAGAACCTCATGCCCCGATCTTCAGCCCCGAGCCCCTATAAAGGCTTTAGCCAGCCATAATTGGCGGTTTTAAATAACCACCTAAGGCCGGTGGTGGGCGCAAACCTGTGAAAACAAACACACAGTGAAGCACTACTAACAGGGTGCTACGCTCGCATATGTCAACCGTGAAACTGTGAAGCTATACACAAGATAATACGATGTGTTATAGCTTCCGCCGAAAGAGTGTGATGACAGCCCCTAGGATGTGAGATGTGGAAATGACAGATGCTATGAACTGTCTGACTACCGAAGTCGATATCGGAGATGGCGCTGATGACAGTGAAGAAGTCATAGTAGTCGAGCCGTATCGGTGATGACACATATGACGATGACACTGTCGGCGTGCCAAATCCAGCACACCCCAACGGGCGCCCCATCGCCATATATCGCACGGGCATGATTTGATATGATAATCCGGACTACGAGACGTACCGAGTTGGGCATGGTTGATATTGGAGGTGCACGATCGAGTGTTGGGGACGAGGTGCTAGGGCCTGGTAGATTGAGTACCGGTACGCATACACAAGTAGCATGCTTGAAATCATTCCAACGGGTGCCCAAGGGCCGTACATCGCCCAAGTATTATTCAAAATGATATTTTGGACTGAAATCAGCACTGAACGGGGCCTATACGTTGTCGGGGATGCATGGTTGAGTGTCAGATATGCGCTAAGACCTCACAGTCGGCACAGGTGTACGCGTACGCAAGTAGCATGCTAGGAAACACCCCAACGGGCGCCCTAGCGCCATATATCGCACGGGCATGATTTGATATGATAATCCGGACTACGAGACGTGCCGAGTTGGGCATGGTTGATATTGGAGGTGCACGATCGAGTGTTGGGGCGGATGTGCTAGGGCCTAGTAGATTGAGTACCAGTACGCATACACAAGTAGCATGCGCGTAATCATTCCAACGGGTGCCCAAGGGCCGTACACACTAGTGAAAAAGGGAACATGTTATTGACATGTCAAAAATTAAATTTATTTGAAAACCATATTAACGTATGTTAAAATCAGCTTAATATGCTATTAACTTTCACATCGCATTCATGCACTAAAATGGGGAAAATATGTGAATAACATGGTGAAAACATGTTACCGAAAAAATGTGCACATGGTAATGACATGTGAAGGAAATGTGAAGGAAATGTGAATCGTACCCCGTTAAGAGTATGTGAGCCGCCCCACATTTTAACGAATTCGCTGAATAATTTCAGCTTCGAACCCAAAGTGGCCGGATTTGTGCGTATGATATTCGCGGCTGTCCGGACTGATGAGCTCGGGTGGTGCGTAAAGTTTCACCATGAATAGATACGTATTGCGAAAGCCATATACACCCACGCGTATTGTCGGGAACCCTAACATTTTAACGAATTCGCTGAATAATTTCAGCTTCGAACCCAAAGTGGCCGGATTTGTGCGCATGATATTCGCGGCTGTCCGGACTGATATTCAGGCCAGGCTGAATTTCAGCTCATATATAGCCTCATATATAGGCTGAATTTCAGCTCATATCTAGGCACATATATAGGTTGCATTTCAGCTCATATATAGCCTCATATATAGGCTGAATTTCAGCTCATATCTAGGCACATATATAGGCTGCATTTCAGCTCATATATAGCCTCATATATAGGCTGAATTTCAGCTCATATCTAGGCACATATATAGGCTGCATTTCAGCTCATATATAGCCTCATATATAGGCTGAATTTCAACTCATATATAAGCTGAATTTCAGCTCATATATAGGCTGAATTTCAGGTGATATATAGGCTGAATTTCAGCTCATATATAGCCTCATATATAGGCTGAATTTCAGCTCATATATAGGCTGAATTTCAGCTCATATATAGGCTGAATTTCAGCTCATATGTAGGCTGAATTGTAGGTGATATATAGGCTGAATTTCAGCTCATATATAGGCTGAATTTCAGCTCATATATAGCCTCATATATAGGCTGAATTTCAGCTCATGTCTAGGCACATATATAGGCTGCATTTCAGCTCATATATAGCCTCATATATAGGCTGAATTTCAGCTCATATATAGGCTGCATTTCAGCTCATATATAGGCTGAATTTCAGGTGATATATAGGCTGCATTTTAGGTGATATATAGGCTGAATTGCAGCTCATATATAGGCTGAATTGCAGGTGATATATAGGCTAAATATCAGCTCATATATAGCCTCATATATAGGCTGAATTTCAGCTCATATATAGGCTGAATTTCAGCTCATATATAGGCTGAATTGCAGGTGATATATAGGCTGAATTTCAGCTCATATATAGGCTGCATTTCAGCTCATATATAGCCTCATATATACGTATATGATATGTGAACATAGTAATATTGTGTGAAGATTGCATTAAAAATGTGTGAAGAATATATGAAGGGCATATCAAAAACATAAATATTACAAAGGTGTGAGAATGATATGGAAAGGAAGGGAAACCAATGTCAATGTATGCTGAAATTTGTAGCAAACATTTTCAGTGACTAATGATGTACCGAGAGGAATTCACAGCATTTAACCCCTAAGAAGCGGATGGAATCTTTAAGGTTTGAAAATCCGCACATATTTCGCGATAACTCAAGCATCGGATAACCAAATTTACTTTTGAACACAACTACGGAAACGTCTACTCATGGCGGATTGTATAAGCGTGTCTAAAATGCCGTTCCTAGAATATTCGTCAAATTAAAGTTGATGATAGACTTGATAGCAAAATTTACTCTTTAACCTAGAAAAAAACCCTGATGCCGACCCTAGTATTCCTAGTGTGCATCATGCCTAATGCTCAATATCAATAATGTGTTATACATCCGCGTTAGGGCGCATGTAACGCTCGTTACATGTGTGCCCTATGATTGCCATACTCATGATATGCGAAATTTTAGGTTTAAACCGCAACCCTCGAAAGATTATGTCTGATTTGACTACCTTCAAATACATAGTTGCATGCAGCTTGCCGAGAGGTTTTCAGAAATGTCTTCAAAAGTGAATTTGACATTCTTACGGCTTCACAATGCAGAATTGAGTGATCCGTCCGTATACGGTACAAACCGCTCCTTAGGGGTTAAGCACAGATACTAGCTGGGTGTGTGAAAAGCATGTTGAATATTGCAAGCACATATGAAAGAATTGGTATTTCATGCTGAAAGTTCTACTAATACTAGTTCTATGCATGAGCCAGTTAAAATGCACAGCATACAATACAACCGAATTATGTGTTAAAGGTGTGTTAAAAGTATATTACAATACTACTGTGGGCTACACAGCATAGCGCGCACAGAATGCCGCTCAAATTTGTTTCACACGCAGAGATATCACACGCCAATTTTATGTACGGGTGAACTACACAGTCACACTGTCTCTAACTGTCTTCAACACACCAGTACCTCCGTCTCCTCGGTATCGCTGTCCGGTGGCAGATCCTCGCTGGGGAACATGTCAACATCCAGACCGTCCTCAACATACTGACCATCCTCGGACTGCAGTGCCCACTTCGGTTCCACTGCAGTGGGTCGCAGTGTCAGTCCGGGGACGATCTTGACGTCCAATGTCAACAGCTTCTCCACGGAAGCTGTCACCCAAGAACGGTCCTTGTGGGTTGGGTGAGTGTCGAGGACCAAGGTCACGTCCGGCGATTCCACCAGTTCACCGGTCTCGTCGGTCTCCTGTGGCTGGTGTGCAGCAAGAACAACTCCTCGCCACCATCCTGTTGACCACATACCCATTATCCGCCTTGCCACATATCAACTTGGGTTAGAACACAGAAAAAAGGAAGCAGCAAATACCTTTCGTTTTCTTCGTCCGGCTCCTCCGGGATCCAGTCCAAAACTGACTCGCCGATGACAATCTTCAACTGCTTCCCTCCAGCAAGGCCTCCAATGGGGACTACTTCTCCGTAATACCTGAAAATCAAGAGAAAATTAAGTGAAAACCGGAGGGGGATAAAGCGGTTCAAAGTCGAGAAACGTAAAGCAGTAATAAAATAAAGCAGTGAGAAAAACTTACCGGTGGAAGCAGGCATTTATGTTGTCGTTCACCAGTTTTGCAGTGGCCGGAACCGGCTTTCCGTTTGGAAGTCGCCGGTTCTTAGTGGTCAAAGGGCCCATCGCCGGCCCTTTCTTAGCGGCCTGCTTCGTTGCCTGAACCCGGTTGGCGTGCTCGGCAACGATCTTCGGCTGGGGAATGGACGTAGGTCTGGCAGTCGCTTTTTTCCCTCGGCGGGCAGGGGAGGCGAACGCCTTCACGAGACCCTCATCCCCGTCATCGCCGGGAGAGTCCCCATCTCCTTCATCAATATGCTGGGCGGGAGGATCGGCCCTAAGCCGCTTCACCGGTTGCAGCAAGCCTGCAAGCCGGTGGCAGGAGCTCCTGATCTTGGAAGAGAGACGGTTGTTCTCCACGATCAAAGCTTGTGACCGGGGGGTGCCAAGATTCGCCGTGTCCGGGGAGGTCTTCGCGGGCTTCGTCGTCCGTGGAGGGAGCTCACTCCGCTGCACGATTT
>LGRX02001294.1:0-73625 GCA_001247695.2 Cymbomonas tetramitiformis
AATCGTATACGATTGTCACAGCTGACTCCGAGCCTGCCGTCGTAGTCGCAAGCTTTGACAATCGTATACGATTGTTAAAGCTGAGTCCGAGCCTGCCGTAGTCGCAAGCTTTGACAATCGTATACGATTGTCAAAGCTGAGTCCGAGCCTGCCGTAGTCGCAAAGCTTTGACCGGTCCCCTGACTCACGCGTGACAATCGTATACGATTGTGAAGCTTGGGCGCTACTAGGTCCGGCCCCCTGACTCACGCGTGACAATCGTATACGATTGTGAAGCTTCGGCTTGGGCGCTCAGAGGTCCGGCCCCCTTTCGTAGTCGCAAGCTTTGACAATCGTATACGATTGTCAAAAGCTAGTCCGAGCCTGACGTCGTGGTCAGTTTTGACAATCGTGCACGCCTGGCGTAGTCGCTGCCTCAGTGTTTATTCGTACGAGATATCGCAGGATTCGCAGGAAAATCGATGTTACGCCAAAACTTGTCAGACCAGTTCAGAAGTCAATTCATAGCCTCTACCGGGCTTTGATGCGCATTCACTCCGACATTGATGCAGTTGTCGTGGAGTTTCCTTGCAATACGAAGCAGACTACTGTGACGGATTATAATTTTTATTTTACGTATAACAATAAGACGAGTTTTTTTTTGAAAAATCTCGCCCACCTCCCCATGAGTTTCCCTACTGACTCTGACCGAGCTTGAAATGAAGTCGGGGGGGGGGAGGACTACCAGCTTGTATCTGTAGCTTGTATTATAATAGAGGTTTTTTTTTTTGAAAAATCTTGCCCTCACTCCTGGTCCCGAAAAAGTGGGTAAGTGGGGAGGGGGATACCGACTTGGGATTCCGAGTTGCCGCTTAGAGTGGGGAGGGGGATTCCATTTTTAAAATTTTGCTAATTTTCTAGATTTTTTTTTGCTAATTTTGCTCTACGTTAGATTTCAGATATCAGTTTTTGGAATGCTTGATTTCAGATTTTTACATCTGTTATTTTGCTCTACGTTAGATTTCAAAACTGGTTCGGACCTATGTTCGGATAAACGTGACCTCCCCCGACGTACGTTTACGCATAAACACGTGTTTCCAGGGTTTTGAGATTTACACGTAATGCGTAATGCATTATGTAGAAATAACATTACCGTACAACCGGGACATAATCGTACAATAAACCCTATAATGTCGACATTTCTTATTACTCATCTACGGTAGTTATGTGCCGTAACTTACACACAAGACACAACTTAGGCCCCCTACGTGCCTCGACATAGAACATACGGAAGCACACAAGTTCTCGAGTGCATTAGGATACACGCAATAGGATACACGATCTCGGCGCTAAGTTCGGCTCTCTCTCACGTGTGACAATCGTATACGATTGTCAAGCTTGCACCGTACGGTTAATCATACTCGAATATGGATGAGTGACAAACTCTTCGCGAATATCCAGGCAGGGTTATACGACATGCAATAGGATACACGATTTTGGCGCTAGGTTCGGCTCTCTCTCACGTGTGACAATCGTATACGATTGTCAAGCTTGGACCGTACGGTTAATCATACTCGAATATGGATGAGGTAATAGCCAAAAGTACACGTGAAACCTTTCAGAGCAAATTTCTAATAACATAGTTACCGTTCGATCACTCAGTTTGACAATTTTTGCACCTCAATACTAAGGCAGTGTAGCTGTCTCTTCTCGACTCATGCAAAACATTCCTTAGGCGATTCTTACACCTCAATGCTAACGCAGTGTAACTGCACCTTCTCGACTCGCGTAAGACTTTCCCATCGGTGTTCTCGATCACTACAAGCTGCTATGAGTAATTACCTCTGAGAACCATTCTTGATCAGTCTTCTTCACCAATGTCCAAAACAGTACCTGTGTTTCGGTACAGTCTTTGGGTACGTTCATGGTGGCAATAGTGAGCAGGGCGTTGGCCTCTATGGAGAACACGTGCGCCCCCATCGTCACCCAATCCCCAGAAACCTTGCGATGTACGAAATCCAAGTGGACGTACGCTGAGCGGAGGTAGTGGTCGCTACTTTTCGGGTGCATGCGACGCACGAGATCGACACCTCCATCCACTCCGACACTGGACATAACGAACGTGTGAGCAAAACTGTCGATATTCCCCTCGTCCGCGAAAGATTGCAGTAGGCCCTTACCGTGCTGAGCAGCCCATTGGGAAACGGCTTTCATGCCCTCATCCTGTCGACGACCTCGCACGAAATTATGGTCCACTGCCGTATCAATGACGTTCATTTTCCTCGCGATGCCTGGTAGCTGGCTGGGGTGAAAAGAAGAGTCTTTTGGAAAAACGGTTTCCGTGAGTAGAGTCCGTTTTACCTGGCACACGTTTCGCACTCCACCGGTATTTAGAACCTCCTCAGCCCTAGTCTTAGCTGCCTGTAGCTCGCCCACGCTGGGGCGGTCGGTGGACAGCACGGAATGGTTGTGTCCAATGGGGCTAGTAGACAGGACGAGGATGTTCCAATCAGAGTCTTCTTCGGTGGTTACTTTAAACGGGCAATTCCCAGAATGCGTAGGTGCAGCGTTGCAATGGGCGCAAGCCAGATTGCGATTTTTAAAGGTACCGGTGAATTGGGAACGGTTACGGTCACCCGTTCGACAAAATACGACACACGCATCGTTGTCACAGGATAAAGCCCCACCGCATCGCGTAGTTCTAACGAGTCGGCCTTTGATACGTCGTTTGTCCCCAGAACGCATCCAGGTCTGTGGATCGTATTTTAAGAAATCCTTCCACGGAGAGAAACTCCAGCCCGTGGCTTGTAAACTACCCCGGGAAGTAGAGGCACAGGCAGTTCGTCCACAAGCTCTTCAGACTGAACAACCGCTACGTCTTGGGACAAATCAACATCCTGAGAAAAATCTATCGGAATAGCTGGTCCGGTATAGGATGTATAGTCCGATTTGACTTTGTGCTTGAGCTTTGGTTCTTGTCCCGCGCTGTAGGATTTCATAGATTCATTCGAGTCTTTTGGAGGTGGAGGCGATTCGGTTAAGTCACAAACTAAAATTTCGCGCTTTACCTCAGGGCGAGGCGGAGAAGCTGATGCTTGGGAAGATTCGTGTGTGGCTGTTTCGGCATTTACACAACGGGTTTTCACTTCGCTTGATCCGGGGGTTGTACTGACACCACCGATCACAAGTACGTCAGCTCCGTCAGGGAATACGGTGCCGAGCTCGGCAGGTTGCACGTCTTCTGTGCTGCGCATGTGAAGAAGCAGCGGGGTATCGGTAAGGGTTGGAAACAAGGCCTGTAGTAACTGAAGAGAGATTGGCACCGCATGCGGGACATCCAAAGCATGGTTACCGTATCGCAGGGAAGTCGGCATTGGATTCCTATGAGAATGTGACCATGAGAATGTACCATGAGAAATGAATTATTTTATGAAAACAACACTCTATATAGACATGGGTTTAGTGTAAATATTTATATTATGACACCCAGACTCACGTGTGACAATCGTATACGATTGTCAAGCTGGAGCACTAGGTCCGACACCCAGACTCACGTGTGACAATCGTATACGATTGTCAAGCTCGATCGTTGGGTTCGTCTCTCTGACGCACGTTTGAAACTCACATGCGACTGGGTTATACCCCCTGAGTCCCTGATTAGGGGGGGAAGGGGCAGTCGGTGTATATTCCTTAAGTATGAAGAAAAATTTAAATTTTCTTAAGTATGTGAAAACGCAGGCGTCGACGCGGACCGACGCGTTACACTCCTTAAGTATGGGCTTAAGTATGGGAGCCCTATTTTGCGAAATCTTAGAATGTTAAAAATGTTTGGTCCGGTCCGTCCAGTCCGTCCAAACTGGACGGACTGGACGGACTGGACGGACTGGACGGACTGACTGGACCGAAACTAACTCTCCGGCTTTCCGTCAGCCACGCCGTTAAGGCGCGTCCGTTTTGCTGGCCCGCCGGGCAGCGTCATTGTTTGGCCGGGGGACAGAACTGTGCATCGGGGGCTTTGCCCGGTTGGGGAGGTGCCTGGTGGGGGTCGCGGCCTGCGCACCGCGGCCACGATGTCCGCAATTCTCTACGGCGCCATCAGCACGGAGGCTGGAGTCCCCGCCACGCACGACGAAATCCGCGCCGAGCCGCTGGGGACGTTGTCCCAGTATGGGATGCCATGGCACATGCAATGCCTTGCTTGCGGCGACGCAATACGGTTTGGAGGGAGCTACGGGAGCCTGCCTGAAGTATGGAGCTGCGATCTGTGCGTGAAGGCGGATTTTGAGTGTGACCCGTTGCAGGGAACTAGCCTCCAGCAACCCGGTCTGGTGATGTGTGGCCCATGCTACGACTGGCGCAACCAGCATGCGGTTGGGGCGCTCCGAGTGGTGCACCCTTTGCACCTCTCCAGCCCATGTCCCAACTTCGAAAACATGGAAGGCTGGTCAAAGCTGCCACCCCCGGAGGCGCGGCTGCACGCCACTCTCAAGATGTCCGACCTCGTCCTAGCCTGGGAAGTGCTGGAAGCCTTCGTTGGGAAGGAAGCGTGGGATGCGAGGCCGGAGGCAGAGAAGGAAGAGCTTGCCCGCATCACGTGGAGAGATGGTCAGAGAGTAGATCCTCCGCGTGTCCCTGCACGCGTGGGACCGCTGACATTCGATGGGTCCGCAGACACACAGCGGACGGACACCTGTCTTCTCTACCAGCGGATGGGTGTGCATTGCCCCGGACTGCGCAGTCTGGTCTTTGGAATCCTGAAGGCGTGCAGGGCCTCAAACCTAGCAACGGTGGCTACTATCCTTAATCCAGATCCTCCCACAAGGATCTAGCGCAAATGGGCATGGCGACCTTGTATATCGTATATAGTGGCCCGGCATATGCTTTGGGGCAATATCTATGACCCTTTTGAATTATCTATAACATTTTTTTGCTTGAAATGTCGATGCTTTAACCTTTAATCTTAGAGTGGTTTGGGTGGGTGCTTTCACAGAATTTTAATTAAAATGCTAGATCCTACCACAAGGATCTAGGGTACCGACAACTCTAGGCCTTGCTACACGAGCTCGGATTGGTGCGTATGTTGTTAACCCTCGAGGGTATGACCAAAACTAATTGTGTAAGCCCTTTAATATAATACTAGCCGGATTAATCGCCGCATATGCGCATGACATGGTGTAGTACCGTCGAAATTCAATATTTCCATCATAATTAGGATCTGAAAATTGCATTCTAGAACCTCTAGCGGCAGTTCAAACCGTTCAAAAAATCCCCCAAAAATCCCAGGGAGACTTTGAAGTCATATTAAAGTACTAAAGTGCTCACCAAAGCAAAGATCTAGCCTCAAAGCTTAAAATGGACCAAGACTTACGCCCAAAATGCGAAATTATCCCCATACTTAAGGAATGTGTATATCTCACCCATGTTACCGCGTTCGTGTGATGTGTCCAATATACACTATCCAAGTCGTATTTCGACCCGAATATGATTAATATACATGCATACCTTGAGATATATCACGTCTATGGTGGAAAAGGATCGACATACGATTGACCAAAAAATATGGAAGAGACACCCCGGTTTTGAAGCTTTAAAAAGCGTAGCCGTTCAAAATTTGGTTGGGGCATGCTATAAATGCATTAGCTAGGAGTATATATGATGGATTCTCGTCAAACCACGCACCACACTACTTAATATAGGTCCCATGTGGAAAGTATTCCTTGGTGTTGACTTGTAGAAAGCTCGTGGGGCGCCCAAATAAATTATTGAAAAAGTGGTCCTTGTGGGAGGATCTAGAGCGTTCTAGGTCCTCCCACAAGGATCTCGGGATAGTAGCCAACGGTTATGGATCGTGCGATCCCCACCAGGAACGGGGGGCACTTATTCCATTCATCTGGTGGTGCGGTGAAGGTGAATAACCAGCTGGCAGCCGTACTTGCCGACCGAGGCAGGTTGACCATGAAGTTCGCGCTGGGCGTGGCTGTGAAGCTCACGCACAACTTCAACGGCGAGTTCCCGAACTTCAGTGGGCGGGAAGATGCAAAAAAGGGGGGTCCCCAACGCAGTTTGCTGGTCCGCTGTGACTGCTCACAGCAGGAGGGGGGTGACGAACCACGACCCGCGGTGTGGGATGGACGCTGGGAAGCGCGACCGACGGCCGCGTGCCGAAATGCTGAGGGGTCGCGATTGGCGCAGCCCGTGTGTACTCCCTGCATGGATCCCGATCGCACTGGCGCAGATGACGCAGCGACAGCTACCAGCCCCACTGGTACCGCAGAGGCGCAGCCGCGGGTGGGGCCCTCTCCCCAGACGCCAACGGCTACTGCGGACTCGGCCGCTGCGGAACCCATGGACACCCAGGCCGACCCCAACGCAGCGACACCTGCCAGCCCAGGTGTGTGCACCCTCGCTCAGTCTGCTGACGCTGTGCAGTTCAGACACCCTAGGTGTATTGCGCTTGAAATGAGGGGTACGTGGGTGGTGGGATCGCACTGGCGCAGATGACGCAGCGACAGCTACCAGCCCCACTGGTACCGCAGAGGCGCAGCCGCGGGTGGGGCCCTCTCCCCAGTTGCCAACGGCTACTGCGGACTCGGCCGCTGCGGAACCCATGGACACCCAGGCCGACCCCAACGCAGCGACACCTGCCAGCCCAGGTGGGTGCACCCTCGCTCAGCCTGCTGACGCTGTGCAGTTCAGACACCCTAGGTGTATTGCGCTTGAAATGAGGGGTACGTGGGTGGTGGGATCGCTCTGGCGCAGATGACGCAGCGACAGCTACCAGCCCCACTGGTACCGCAGAGGCGCAGCCGCGGGTGGGGCCCTCTCACCAGACGCCAACGGCTACCGCGGACTCGGCCGCTGCGGAACCCATGGACACCCAGGCCGACCCCAACGCGGTGACACCTACCAGCCCAGGTGTGGTGAGAATGGCTGAGGCAAGGGCGGTTGCCCCGACTGGTGTTCAGCGAGGACGGTTCTACGACGCCGACAAGCATCATCTGCTCACCAGGGACGACAGAGGACATATCATCGACAGCGCCTTTGACTGCAGCTTCGGATCCGTTACTGAGCCAGGCGCGTGTCAGCCAGCACACCGGAGGCTGCTGGTGAACGTGCAGGCAGCTCCTACAGACCGTTTAGTGACTATGGCGGATGTGCAGGCGTACCTGCGGACTGCGGGGCTACGAGCCGTAGACGTGGTAGGCGACGGCAACTGTTGGCTCCACTGCGTTGGCTGGCACCTGCCACAAGCGGAGGGTGCTAAGGTACTAGCGGAGGGTGGTAAAGTGCGTGTCCAAAACTGTCGGCAAGCCATACAAGCGTTCTACGAGATGCATCCGGAGTATTACAACTTTGACATGGCGGAAACCCGGGGCCAGCAAAATGCAAATGGAGATTGGCATTATGTCTCCCTGTCCAAAATCCTAGCGCAGAAACAGCAGTATGACGAACCCCAGTTCTGGCACATCATCGCCAACATGACGGGCCGCGTCATACAGCTGTACATCAGCTGGCCGTTGGCGGGCATGAATTGGCCGCTTGACTCGGGTCCAACTCCAGAGGATTTCCCGAACAACGCGCCCTTCGCCATGGAGTTCATCTGCCCCCACGAGGGTGTGGTGTTGACTAGCCGCGAACCTCTACGGCTGTGGAAGCTGTTGGAGCATCCCTATTGCGCGGGGCATTACATGCGCATCCTGCCGGATAATGAATAGCGTGTTAGTAGGCGCATCAGGGGAAAGGGCGTGGCGCAGCCCCCTAGCAGTAACATTCGAACTTATTTTAATGCAGATTGCAAACAGCCCCATAGATACACTGCGATAAGAATGCACGCTAAGGGGTAGGCCGCACGCTATAGTACAGGTTGCTCAGGAGACCGCACGCAGTATCCATTTGTGCGCGAAGTCCGTGGAAGCTGGGAGTACGAATCCTGTGGTGTATTTCCTGCTTGCTGGAGGCTGCTCCGCTCCGCGCCGAATCAGGCGCGTGGCGCGTGCGGCGCTCTCCCCGGCGCCATGCCCTATGCTGCCTCATCTGCGGTTGCGAATCAGCGGCCACAGGGTGAGCAGCGGCGCTGCGAGTGGTGGGTGGGGAGGGATCGATGGGCGAGGGTGCGTGTATTTCCTGCCTGCTTCACCGCCTACCCAGTTGACAGTTGCAGGTACCAAGAGGGCATGCTTGCTTGTATCACATACGCTTGCGTAACGTTTGTCATGCGCATGTGCAGGGGGGACAGGCACGAAGACGAAGCGACCCCGGCTGGCCGCCTGTGATACCCATGACGGCGGCTAAACGGCCAGCTCCGGTGGGGCTCCTGGAACAGTTCAACGACCTGGCGCCGAAGATACACGCCGGTATATGCCTTAAGTCGGGCATGCACGCTTCACCCGGCGGGGAAGGGTGGCTTCAGGGGAACTTCGACATTCTCCTTGAGAACGTGTTTAACAAGTGCGCGGCTTTCCAGCAGCTGGCTCCTCTGAGCCAGGAGCACACGGTGGCCAAGGGCAAATGCAGCCAGTGGATCAAGCAGAAGATGCGCAACCTCAACAAGAGGTTTCAAACGCAGTGTGTGTCCCCTGCGAACTGCCGGCAGGATGTCCTCGGCGAGGCAGAACTATGCACCGCTTGTGCGCCAAAGGTAACGGCGAACATCACGGCCATGCTGCAGTTCGACAGGTTCATCGCCGGCAATCCGCAGTGTACGGGACTCAGGGTGACCACGCCCGAGGAATCCAACGTCCTCCGTGCGAGATTCCCTGGGCCGTGGCAGCAGGCTGTTGATGCCGTAGCAGGGGGTCCCCGGGTGCATTTCACCCTGCGGTTGCGAATCAGCAGCCGCATACAGTGGCAGCTGCTGCTTGCGGCAGGGTGGCGACGCATGCACCGCAGGTAGCGGCGGATCCTGCTGGCGCCGGGGTGGCGGTGCATGCACCCCCGGGTGGAGTTCGCACTGCGGGTACGATGCAGGCACCGCAGGTAGCGGCGGATCCTGCTGACGGCGGGGTGGCGGCGCATGCACCCCCGGGTGGAGTTCGCACTGCGGGTACGATCCAGCCACCGCAGGTAGCGGCGGATCCTGCTGGCGGCGGGGTGGCGGCGCATGCACCCCCGGGTGGAGTTCGCACTGCGGGTACGATCCAGCCACCGCAGGTAGCGGCGGATCCTGCTGGCGGCGGGGTGGCGGCGCATGCACCCCCGGGTGGAGTTCGCACTGCGGGTACGATGCATGCACCGCAGGTAGCGGCGGATCCTGCTGGCGCCGGGGTGGCGGCGCATGCACACCCGGGTGGAGTTCGCACTGCGGGTACGATTCAGCCACCGCAGGTAGCAGCGGACGTGCAGGACAATTTTCTTGCGGACATCGGAGTCTGGGTGAAGTACTTGTCTGAGTGCCCGTGGGTGACGTACGACCCTGCAGCACGTATATTCAGCGATGATACCAACCACATGACACAGTCGCAACTTCCCGAGAGCCACGCGATATGGGTCGGCGAAGTATGTGACGCGCTGAACCTCCTGCGCCCGTTCTTGACGATGGTTCCGGTCCCCCCTGCGCAAGGACGTCGACCCCAGGGCGCACATACCACCCAGCCCCGCACCCAGGAGTCGCGCCCAGCCCAGGCGCCGGAGCAGCCAACACACCTCAAGATAAATCAGGCCGCAGCACCGGCCCCGGGGGCATTGCCCACACCGGAGGAGGCAGTGAGCCCATTACCCACTATCATGACAGAGGCGGCGTTCAGGTCCTCCCTGGACGAGCAGTCCGAGGAGGATGAGGAGGTGGTGGCTCCCCAGCAGGCTCAGGAGGTCAGGAGGAGTCCGAGGACCAGTGTAACGTCGCCGCCATCCCTGGAAAAACAACGAGCCGGTAACATAGCCAGGAATATGGCTATGATGAGGGGTGTGATGGAGGCTAAGGGCGCTCTGTTCACCGTTGGTGACACAACACCGGAGGCAGCGTTGGCCTTGCTGCAAACCGTCACGGACGAGCGCCTTAAGGACCACCTTACCGCGCTGAAGGGAACGGGCAAAAAAGTGAGTCTGACGATGAAAGGGAGCTTGTTTACCCTTCAGCAACCAGCGACATTTGCGGGTTACGCAGCGCTTAGCAAGAAGTCCTTGGACGCGCTCAACACGCCACTAACAAATGAACTCAGGCGGCGTGTGAACAGCAACCCGGAGCTGCGAGCTCTCGTGCCAGTCGCCACGCCAAAGAGCACTGCAGCTGAACCCCGGAAATCCAAACGTAACGAGGGACCGCTGGCTGCCGGCAGCAACAAGCGCAAGAAGCAGGCCTGCCCGGCTGATGCTCGGCAGGTTACTGTGTCAGGAGCAACAATGGCCGAGCTCCTGCCGATTTCGCGGAAGGGCGCGTTTCATCGCGCCGTCAGTGGCGGTGTAGAGTGGTTGGTGGCTGCTGGCAAAGCGGAGAAGCTCACGCAGTCCGCTGTCAAAATACTGTCGGGCCGTATGAAGACACAGCTCTGGGAGACGACCACGTACGGCGAGGAGTACTCAGTGGAGCATGCCTCCGGGACGTGGAGTGGAGCAATCGGCAAGACTGTCCATCGCATAACGGTGGAGGAGTGGTCTGAGGTGCACGATTACTACTGCACGGCGGTGGCCAGTGACAATGGCGCCAACCTGCAAGTCAAGCTGCCCGCGGTGCTCCTCGACTTCGCCATTTTTCATGCGGAGTTCGACGCGCACGCATTCAACTCGGCGATCATCCCGAAATTCGGCGAGTGCCGGGTCCCGGATGTGCACATCTGCGAGAAGGGACTGCTTTGGAGGACATCGACCGGGGAAGAAATGTGCATGTCCAACCTGCCGAAGTTGCTCAGCATGCGCGACACGGTCCCGCCGGGTTTACAAGTGGACGGAAATGCGGAGCCACGACCAGCCGGTGAGTGGGGCACGCCTCCCGCAGGCAGCTCGCATGCATGGGTTGTGACATGCCGATGCCTGCAATGAGCAACATGAGGATGAATGTCGAATCTTGCGCCGTGTGCACGCAGGTGTATCTGGTGACGCGTAGCCTGGATTGCAACGCTGGCGATACCCCAAGCTGCTGGCTGACCAGTGTTCCTGAACCAGAAGCTTGAAAGCAGGCGCATACGACTTGTACCGCAGAGGAAACGCGCAACCGTGCAAGCCTCTGGCATGAAAGCTTAGGATGTCAACCACGAACACCAGCTTCCGATTAATGCAGATTGTAGGCTATGCGAAGTGAAAGACCGTATGTGGCTAGAACAGACAATTTTGAACTGTATTGTATCTTTGGAATAAATCAGTTTGTGTTCTCCGACGGAAACACGCGGTCACTAAGCACGCGTCACGCTGCACACGCCATGCACCGAGCGACCGCCGCGTATCGATCGGGCGCTCACGCGAGCAGCAACGATGCATCTAACGAGGTGTCTGCCTTCATGATGCAGGTGCTGTCGGTGCCCCCCCTCAACGGATGTGCTGCGTGCAGGTCGGTGACACGGAAGGGGTGATTTGCGGCAGGTATGCGCGGTGATGGCCGAACTGGATGACGCCGTCATCCTGCGTAAACTGCAAAGCCTGGATATTGGGCAAAGCATGACACCCAAAGTGTCACGGTTTGGTGTGGACATCGGATGGATCCCAAGGAAGGCCGGCGGCCGCCTCACGAAGACGCAAAAGGACACAAAGCTCCGTCAGCTTGGTCAGCTTGCTGACAGATTGACAACTCTCGGGTGCATGATCGATAATAGGATGCGGATAACAAGCTTCCGGGGACCGCCTGTGGGCCCCAGAGAGCTAGCAGGTGAGGGGGCGAGCCCGGTGGACGGCGCGCGGGGGAAACGGCGAGCCGGGGGGGAAGCCGTCACGTGCCAAACAGCGCAGCTCCCAACCGCGTGGGATAACCGGCACGTGACCGACGCCCGGCTACTGGAGTTGGCGCAACGCGCTTACCGTGACATCAAGCGCCCAAGCATTCGCTCCCTCTTCACCCCCGACGACTTGTGCACGCTGGGCATACCTGATCAGGTAGGGCGCGCCGGAAAGGAGCACAAGGGAAGGATTGACGTGCTCATAGGCCACATGCAATCTCTGGGAGTTCAGTTTGATCAAAGGCACCGTGTCATTGCTATCTCCGCTGGCCACCAGATGGAGGCGGCCCCAGTGTTTGCGGAAACAGCGGATGATGATTCTCAGCAGGCGAGGATACCCAACAAGAGAATGCGGTATACCCTGGTGGGAGGAGCCGGCGCAGATGGGAATGATATGAACCACGACCTGGCGGACGCACAGGCCGTGGGATATATGGGATTGAGTCATTGCGAGGAAGGGGGGTCGTCAGATGCCCCCACCCCAGCCGAAAATGCATACTGGGAGGAGGTGTTGGATTTGCCGGACATCCCGGAAGAAGACATCGTGGAGGAGACGGACGAAGGTGGTGATGCGGAGGCGGACCTCCTCTCCATCCCGGACTTTCTTTACGATGTACGCCCTGCTCGGACAGGACGTGGAAACGCATGTGCGTCTTTCTGATACATCATGTAGTGCGTATTGTAGTATGTACGTCATGCAACATGCGCAGGGGCATGCAGCGCACGCAGAATATGCACAGAAACTAAGCCAGGAGGGGACGGCCACTCGCAGGAACTAGCTGCAAAGGCGGGCATGGAAATCGAGGTGGAAGAGGCGGCCGCCTTGCTGCTGGCTCATCACGCAGAGGTGACGGTGTACGCGCCGGTGCCGGCGAAAGAGGTGACGGTGGACCCTCCGGAGGCAGGGAAAGCGGTGACGGTAGACGCGCCGGAGCCAGCGAAAGTGGAGACAATGGACGCGCCAGAGTCGGCCGAACTCAGTCCCCAAAAAGATGGATCCGCTTCTAACGCATGGGCTGGCGAGCCCCCACGGAGTGACGCTGCAGGAAGCTGTGTGGTATTTGCTGGACATGAAACGGCGGCAGCAGAGGACAGACGCGCACTTCAACACGTTCATGAAAATCTTGAAGATGCTGCTGGGTGGAGCAAACACCAATTTACCGGGGTCGCTCTGGCACATGCTACGCCTGATTGGTGCCGAGACCGTGTGGGACTACGCAGTGCACGTGTGTCCGAAGTATCACAGAACGTTTCCAGCAGAGACCAAGAAACCAGCGCAGGAGAAATGCGGGGTTCCCATCGCGTGGGATGCGGCGGGAGTGCCGGTCGGGTGGTGCGAGGAGGAGAGATACAGTGTGACACGTACGGCGCGGGGTGAGGTGTACCGCCCGCAGGAGTACTATTTCTACTTCCCGGTGAAACGGCTAGTCAGACGCTGGATGCGCAATGCGAAGTTTGCAAAGATGCGTGCTGATACGCAGGCGAGAGCGCCTACAAACGCATGCGTCATGACCAGCCCGCACGTGGCGCGGATCAACGAGCACAGCACGGTTGGGGGCCGGCTGCTGCAGGAAACAGAAAGCACGGATCCCATGAAACCTGGAATGGTTCGGGCTGGAATGGCTGTGGAATACGGTGAGGATGACGCACGGGCGAAGAAGCACGACAAACAGTGAGTCCAGCCGACACCCAGCACTCCTACTACAACCAAGCCCCCCCCTCCCCTTGATGTATGTTGAATGAAATGGCTGACCTGAACAGCGCTATGGTGCAAACGATGCGTTGCACGTGAGGGTGGGGACACACCACCGGGCGTAATGGTGGGAATGTGGCGCGCACGGTGCAGGGGATGGTCCACGAGGTTCGGAGCGATGCGGAGCGCGGACCTGCACCCTCGGGTACACGCCGCCACAATCTGCAACTCGAACCGTTGCGATGTGCCTTGTTACTAGAATAAGGCTAACCAGTATAACGCATGCAGGTGGTCCCCTGCTGCTGGTCTCCTTCTGCAGTGTAGGCGTATGCAAGGTGCACTGCGTCCCGCCTTGCGTGCCGTAGCAGGTTGTACACCTGCTAGCGTGTCTGGTTGCGAAGGCTTCCCGGTGATTGAGGAAGGGAGGACTGACGGTGCATCCATGCGGGTGTTCGCAGGATCGGGTTAGGATGGAATTTACCGGGCTCGTAATTGTGGTTCCGGGCCCTAGGCAGCACCGGAAGAACAATGACGTGATCCAAGAGCGCCTCGTGAAGGAGCTCAAGGAGTTACGCGACGGGCACGCTGACGACAAAGGCACGCCGTTCCGAGTATACGATGGTTACTTTGGCAAGTGGCATGATAAGTTCAGTGTGTTTCTGGTGCTGTGCTACTGTGACACCGTTGCGCGGAACGATCTGGGAAGGTTCGCTCCGGTGGCTGCCAGACGCAACGATTACCTGAGCCTGTGGGAGGGTACCCCCGGACCAACTGGTGGGATGTATTGCCTAGGCTATGCCAAGCCTATCGCACAAAGCTATTTACCGGACGGGGAGACGGTTCATGCCTGGGACCCGTCGGTGCTATTAACCCAGGAGGATCACGAGGAACTAGTCAAGCTAACCCAGGAGGGCGCTGATCCCATGCGGACCGGGCGCTACGGTAAGGGTCCCCTGGAGGCCCTGGAATATTTCACCGCCATGTCGGCATACGTGCTGCCTTTCATGCACTGTATGACCTTCGGTGTTGTGAAGAGTACTGTGAAGATGTTCCGCCACAAGGTGCCCAACTGCGATGACACGTGCTACTTCAACGCCGCGCAGCTAAAGCAGCTACAGAAGAACGGCAAAGGGCTGTGTGCCCCGCACGACATGCACCGTGAGTACCAGGACGTGGTGCAATATGCAGGTAGGTGTGCTGGCAGGCATGATTGCAGGAAAGCTGTTCTTCCCATGCATGCGAGATCTACGTGCATTGTGTGCATGGGCCGGCCCGTTGTATGGGTCGACCATTGATTGAACGGTGCATGCATGCTGATGTCGCCCGGAACGCTTGGTTTGTTTGCAGGGAACTACACTATGGAGGACTGGCTCAACTTCATTTTGATATTCAGCCCGCTGGTATTCATGGACGTCCTGGAGAGTCTCAACCCAGAGTTGGACAGGGCTTGGTGGAAGCTGAGGGAGGCTGTGATATATTTCATCCGGCAGGTGTGCGCCGGCACAATCGAAGACCGCGCAGAGGCTCGCGCACAAGCGGAGCTGCGTATGAGGGAGTTCGCTGTCATTATTGAGAACGAGTGCCCTATGAACATGCTGACGCTGAATCTACGCCTAGCCGTGGTACACTTGTGCAAGCAAGAGGAGAAGGTAGGCGTTGTCAGCTCCAACATCGAGCTATGGGTGGAGCGCCTGTTGGGGGAGGCGAAGGGGGTGGTGCCGGAGCCGGTGGGGGGAAGGCCATCGATTCATGCATCGGTAACGCCTACTTGCTGAAAGACCGTGTAGATGACATGGCCCACTTGTACCCCGGGATCCGGTTCCTTCCAGACTATGTCGCGCACTCGGTGAAAGAGGACGGCCCGGGTTTCCGCGATGACCCGGGGCTCGCGTGTCACTTCATGGATGTCGGTCATCACATCATCCGCGGTGGCGTGGCGGTATCCGCGCTAAGCGCCGATGCGGAAGGAAGGCTGCTGCCGGGTTTGGCGGCTTCCTTGCGTGCCATGCACGGTGAGCGATACGAGCTAGAACGGGACGCCTTGGACGTCCTATGTTTTCCACGAATGCGGCACGGCGACGAGGACTTCACATCCACGATGTACACCAGGGCAGTAACCAGAATCTCCTACAACGTAGCCTTAGCATCCTCTGAAGCCGATGCATTTGAATACGGCCGCGTGGAAGCTTACTATCTGATCTGGGACCCGGACACACATTGCGCTGTGTGCCGTCTAGCCATGGTGACGGCATACCCGACTATCAAAAACGCGCGCATGAACAGCCGTGCCGTCTTTGTCTTGAACGAGGATGCCAAACATACCCTGCTGATGCCGGCGTCACGCCTTGAGACCAAGTGTATCTGCCACCGCCCTCCGGGATTTAAAACCCCCCTCCACGCCATCTACCTTTGGCCAGGAATGAAATCTGCACGATGCTCAAGACCTTAGCAACGGCAAGCTAGAAACCAGCAGCATGCGTCCTTCCTTCCTTTCTCCTTCGTATTGCTTCTAGTGTGACCTTACTTGCAAAACCCAGGACGGGGCCGGGACTTGCCAAGCCACGTATATACCTACCTAGCATATCCGGAAACAGTTATCTAACATTCTATGCCTGATTGCCACGTGCACTAATCTTGCACACGTGTCCGTATCACAGTGCATCATGCCTGCCACGTGTCCACCCGTGGTCATACCGTGGTAAATTTACCGGTCATATGTGGTAATTTTACCATTGGGGGTCAATTTACCGGTCATGTGTGGTAATTTTACCATTGGGGGTCAATTTACCGGTCATAGGGGGGTACCATGGTAAATTATATACAGCAATGGTAAACAATAATATATAATTACCGCGCTATAAGTAAATGTGGTAAAATCGTGGTAACAAAAACGCCAACTGCCAATAGGAAATTACCCACGGGATTTATATCGCCACTATTAGTATAATGGTGGTAAAACACCAATTTACCATATTTTACCACCAGTTTACCACATTTTACCACCAGTTTACCGCGTTTATTTCTCAGTGTGATTGGCAACTCTGGGAACTTCTTTTCAACGACAGAGGTGGAGACGACAGCTTCTTCAAGAGAGCTTCGGACATTTTGCTGAGTTCCCAATTGGCTCCGGTAATTTTGACTTTAGGCAATGCGACACCAGCTGGCACCGGGAATTATGGCTTTCAGGCACACAAGGCCTGGGTTCACGCAAAAGATTGGCTCCGGGAATTTTGGCTTTCGGCATCGCAACGACACGTGACAGCAAGGCTCCGGTAATTTTCGGGCCTGTGCATGACACCACAGGACACAAGGGGAAAAGCTTCAGCAATCCATAAGAGCGTCTTTCACAACTTCAGACGTTTCCGAGAGCTGTATGGCCGCACCTCGCGGCAGCCGGGATGTCTCATAGAACTGAGGCCACATCACGACGTGGCTGGATGTTTGCTCGCAGGCCTCGCACGCAGGATCTTGTTGGGCTTGGTGACAGTTGGCCACTCCGATTCTTTCGCAGAGATCTTGTTGGGCTTGGTGACAGTTGGCCACTCCGATTCTTTCGCAGATCTTGTTGGGCTTGGTAAGGCAGTTGGCCACTCCGATTCTTCGCAGAGATCTTGTTGGGCTTGGTGGCGCTAATACTCCGATTCTTTCAGATCTTGTTGGGCTTGGTGGCGCTTGGCCACCCCGATTCTTTCGCAGAGATCTTGTTGGGCTTGGTGGCAGTTGGCCACCTGATTCTTTCGCAGAGATCTTGTTGGGCTTGGTGGCAGTTGGTCACTCCGATTCTTTCGTAGAGATCTTTGTTGGGCTTGGTGGCGCTGGCCACTCCGATTCTTCGCAGGATCTTGGTGGGCTTGGTGGCAGCTGGCCACTCCGATTCTTTCGCAGAGATCTTGGTGGGCTTGGTGGCACTTGGCCACTCCGATCGATGTCCTCGCAGAGACCTCCCACGCAGGAGCTTGGTGGCAGTTGGCCACTCCGATGCTTACGCAAGATCTTGGTGGGCTGGGCTGGCAGTTGGCCGCTCCGCTGTTCTCGCAGACGCAGAGCGGTGTGGCGACATCTGGCACGCAAGATCTTGGAGTGCTTGGCGGGCGGTTTGTCGTGCTGGCATCTTTGGTGGACTGGCAGAGTGACTTTCTGCGTTCGATGCCACTATGTAGGAGTTGTGGTGTTGGCGTGTTTTCCTCAGACATGACGGCAATTTGGCACAGTTCTCACACACTTGGAGCTCGCGGCACGGCGCACTGCTGTGGCACACAGGGTGGAGCTGGAGGGATAGTGTTATCACACACACTTCACACACGCTTGGATGCAAGGGGTCATCACGCCGTAGGCATCAGCAGTTCATTTATCGTTATCGTGGAGCGCATTGACCAGTCGGGAGACGCACTGGCAGATAGGCGCACGCACCGTTCGTGGAGCGTAGTGACCGTGAGGCAGGCGCATAGCCGCATACACACACAGACAGGAGTTGGACTGTGAGCCCTGGACTTTGGTTTGAGAGGATTTTGGCGGACGCATGGAGTGCAGTGGCCACGAGCACTCGCACACAGAGGTTGGGCCGATAAGCCCAGGATCGCATCGTATCACGCATGGGGAGGCGGCACGGCACACTGTTGGCGCGCGCCTTAGAGATAGCACAGCGCATGGCTGGCGCACACTTGCCCTACGGTCCTGGAAAACTTTAGTATGCTGCTAACGACATGCTAAACGCGTGCCATGGACATGCTATGACATGCTAACGCCAGATAGGTGTTAGCATGCGTGCTAACGGCATGCTAAAGCCCCATAGGTGTGTTAGCATGTCCATGCTAAAGGCATGCTAACGCCGCTGCGCCTTAAGCATGTGTTCGCGCCAACTTGAGGGGTAGTGAGTGGTGAGGCATGTGGGGGTGCGTAGATCACCAGGAACATGTTATATGGTGATTAGAAGGGCAGGGGAAGGATATGCCACGGAGTATGATGCGATTCGGGTCAGGTGGTAAGCGAGCGGAATTCCTCGGAAAGGTAGGGACGTTAGTATGTCGCTAGCATGTTCTTAGGACGCCGATAGCACGTCAGTGTTAGCATGTCATTATCACACATCAGACATGCTAAAGGCATGCTAACGCCACTGCGCCTTAAGCATGTGTTCGCGCCAACTTGAGGGGTAGTGAGTGGTGAGGCATGTGGGGGTGCGTAGATCACCAGGAACATGTTATATGGTGATTAGAAGGGCAGGGGAAGGATATGCCACGGAGTATGATGCGATTCGGGGCAGGTGGTAAGCGAGCGGAATTCCTCGGAAAGGTAGGGACGTTAGTATGTCGCTAGCATGTTCTTAGGACGCCGATAGCACGTCAGTGTTAGCATGTCATTATCACACATCAGACATGCTAAAGGCATGCTAACGCCACTGCGTCTTAAGCATGTGTTCGCGCCAACTTGAGGGGTAGTGAGTGGTGAGGCATGTGGGCGGGGTGCGTAGATCGCCAGGAACATGTTATATGGTGATTAGAAGGGCAGGGGAAGGATATGCCACGGAGTATGATGCGATTCGGGTCAGGTGGTAAGCGAGCGGAATTCCTCGGAAAGGTAGGGACGTTAGTATGTCGCTAGCATGTTCTTAGGACGCCGATAGCACGTCAGTGTTAGCATGTCATTATCACACATCTAACATTCTAATGTCATCCTATGCACTCAAAGAAGTCGGCCGTTGGGTCGAGAATAACGGCGGTCTCCATGCACGGATGTGGCACAATAACAACTTGTTGTTCTACTCGATTGGGTAATATGAATGGCTCCGTGTGCTCAAAGGCTGCTGGGTCAACGTGCGGGTTGAAGGTGTAGACCGTCCTAGTCAAATCATCCGGGCCGAGAATGGAGTTTCGTAGACGGTAGGCCTTGATCTGTTTCTCGGTCGGCTTTGCAAGCCAATCGCACTTGAATAAGGTGTACAACTCTCCAGCAAACTCCACTCGCAGTATTTTGGTAATGCGGCCGTGCCTGCATTTCGCCAAGCCCACGATTGTGAAAACCACCATTGCTGGTCCAAATGCCCTTGATATGCGGTTAGAATGGCATCCTTGTGCTAATCACATTGACTGAAGTAATTTGCCGGTGTCCCTTGGAAGCCCGTGGACATACAATGATCAACCCAATCAAAGAGGTCATAGAAAACGTGGACCATCGCAGCCAACGTCATGACCCCGTCCGTTGCCTCACATCGAAAAACCTTGCCCGCGAACCGCACCTCTATTAACCGATCCGCGCAAATGGTTGTATAGGAGGGCTCAGGCATCTGGTCCACCAAGTCGCCAACAAGTATCGATGCCCAAGGGTCATGGTAGGCTTTGCGATATTCCACGGTACATCCTCGCACAAGATTGCGAAGTCGATTGTCATACTGCTCGTCGTCGCCCTCTCTCAAAGACGCGGGAGGAGTGGTACCGTCGGTGCTGGAGTCGGAGTCGTCCTCTCTCAAGGACGGGGGAGGGGTGGTGTCGTCGGTGAGGTCGCCCATCGGCTCGGGGAGTGGCGAAGGCGAGGCGGGATGCAGGGAGTCGTGGCCGAGCCTGGAGATAGCACGCACTTATACTGCCGTTGGTATGCTACAGGCGTGCTAACAATATACTAACGCCCGGCGATAACATCACGAGTAGGGACGCACCTCGCTAATTTGGCATCGTTATGGCTCATGAAGAGGTCGGCGACCTGGGGCTCGGCATCGACCTCCATCATGGATGAGGAGTCAGATTCGCCCTCTCTCAAGGACGGGGACGGGGGAGGGGTGGTGTCGTCGTTGGGGTCGCCCATCGGCTCGGGGAGTGGCGAAGGCGAGGCGGGCAGCGGGGAGTCGTGGCCGAGCCTGGAGATAGCACGCACTTATTATGCCGTTAGCATGCTAACGGAGTATCAAAGGGACCCTAACGCCGACATGCAAACATTCCAAAGCAAGGGGGGGGGAAGGGGGGCTCACCTCGCCAGGTTGCTGGCATCGATGGAGGCGGCGACAATGTGCATGATTTTCGCGGCAATGGACACGAGACAATCTGCCACTTCACGTTCCCGTACTTGTATGGAAAATGCGTGGTCCCCGTACATTACCTTGCCTGGTTCTTCAACCAAAATGGACGGGATTGGCAACCATGTCGGGTAGCGCCGTTGGGTGGTTAGCATTTCTAGTGCGCAAGCATGAAACTCGTGGGGAGTCATGCAAGTCGGTTCGTCCTTGGCATGACAACAGGTGTAAATGTGAACCATGCCGACGTGTCTGTACTCCCGCACTTTCAACAGGCCAGCGGTTACTTCACAAAGAGCACGCTGCATCTCGAGTGACGGGCACCTGCCAAGTTCGAAAGCGGCGGGTTAAAATACTTTCAACAGGTCGTATAACAACAAGCGAACCCTTAAATAGGCCTTCAATATTCCCGAGCACTATATACGGCATCCTACAAACCATATAGTACGACTTTTTGAAACATGCATGCCGTGGTTGCCTGTACGCGACCCGTACATCTCGAAAGGAATGCTAAAACTATAGGGTAAAGCACTCACCTTGGATCATATACACACGCCACCGTGGTTTCCGCCCATTGGTTGACTCGAAGCTCCTTCGTGGGCTTCTCGAAAAGTTGACCCAACCGGAAACCCTCCGGACGACCAACGGTCTCGCAGGCAACAAGTGCCGTTGCCGGCCTACTTGGGCGGGAGGTGGTACCATTCACCAAACTTGGATGTGGTGTCGAGAATACTGGGTGAGGAGCTGGGTCACGCATGGCCTGGCGGGATAGTCGTGGCACATTGCTTTTGTCCACTGGTCGTTGTTGTTGTTGTTGGAGGGAAAGGCCACGGTGGCCCGGGACCGTACGAGGTGTTCTTGCGGGCGCAAGCACGACCTCGTCCTCGGATGCATTGAGGGGAACTTGGCGAGCCGATTCTTCACGTAGCGCGGAGAAATGCTCTCCTTTTCGGGGCATTGCAACCCTATTACCCCGCGACCCCCCCTCCCCCCTCCCCCTACCTTCATAGTAATTGGAGTATAGGAGGTCCGAAAGACCTTCGTTAGGTAGCACGTCACTAGGATGAGCATAACAGGCTAACGACATGCTACGGAATAGATTCTTTTGAGGAATCTTCTTCAGATGTGTCATAATTTCCGAGTTTAGCATGCTTGTAGCATGCTAAACTGTCTCGTAGCCAGGGCATATATCTTACCGTGGCGGGCCGGCCCGGGGCCGTAGCGTGTCACGCCGGGCCGAAAGCGGGCCGGGATTGGATCCGGCTGCGGGCCGTAGACGAACAGTGAAAATCTCAAAATTTTACGTGAAATTTTTGATTTTCATGATATTCCCATACTTAAAATTGGAAAAATTCGCCTGCGGCGGGCAATTTTCGAGACGGGCCGGGCTGGCCGAAACCGGGCCTGAAAGATTTGCAACTGCGGGCCGCAAAATCTTTTGGAAGATATATGCTCTGCTCGTAGCACGCCGGTAACACGCCCGTTACACGCTTGTAGCACGCCCGTAGCACGGCAGTAGCATGGCCGTAGCACGCCCGTAATATGTCCTTAGAACGTGTGCTAACTGGAACATCGCATGCTAAAGACATACTAAAGAAGCGAATCTTTTAGGGAATATTCCTCCGGCGTGTTATCACGTCCGTGTTTAGCATGCCTTTAGCATGGTTTTCAGTCTGTAGGACGCCCGTAGCACGGCAGTAGCACGCCCGTAGCATGCCAGTAATATGTCCTTAGCACATGTGCTAACTGGAACGCCCATAGTTAACGCCCATATATGCACGTGCTACCGACGTTCTACCGCCGTGCTAACGGCGTGCTAAGCTCAGACGTGCTAACAGGCCTGAGGAATATTCCTGGAAAGATTCTTCTGTTAGCATGCCGTTAGCACGTCGTTAGAGGTCATAGTAATTATACACATTTATATATACATATGACCTCTAACGACGCGCTAACGGCATGCTAACAGGAGAATCTTTTGAGGAATATTCCTCAGGCCTGTTAGCACGTCTGAGCTTAGCACGCCTTTAGCATGGTTTTCAGTCCGTAGGACGCCCGTAGCACGGCAGTAGCACGCCTGTAGCATGCCAGTAATATGTCTTTAGCACATGTGCTAACTGGAACGCCCATAGTTAAGACCCATATATGCACGTGTTACCGCCGTGCTAACGGCGTGCTAAGCTCAGACGTGCTAACACATAATAGGAATATTCCTGGAAAGATTCATCTGTTAGCATGCCGTTAGCACGTCGTTAGAGGTCATAGTAATTATACACATTTATATATACATATGACCTCTAACGACGTGCTAACGGCATGCTAACAGGAGAATCTTTTGAGGAATATTCCTATTATGTGTTAGCACGTCTGAGCTTAGCACGCCGTTAGCACGGCGATAGAACGTCGGTAGCACGTGCATATATGGGCCTTAACTATGGGCGTTCCAGTTACCACATGTGCTAAGGACATATTACTGGCATGCTACAGGCGTGCTACTGCCGTGCTACGGGCGCCCTACGGACTGAAAACCATGCTAAAGGCATGCTAAACACGGACGTGATAACACGCCGGAGGAATATTCCCTAACATATTCGCTTCTTTAGTATGTCTTTTGCATGCGGTTAGCATGTCGTTAACACATGATGTGATAACGACATGCTGACGACATGCTAACATAATGTGGGGGGAGAATGTTTTCACAAATTTCCCTATCACGCTAAAGCCAAACCAACATAAATTGAAGATTTTCAGGGGGCATCGATCCAGTGACCTCACGCGCCGAAGCACACTTCATGTCCACTCGACCACGTGACCATAACGATGGACAATCCGAGACGATGACGCGAGTGAAGGGCTTGGCGAAAATTAAAAAAAGAAATTGAACGCAAACGGCTACCGTGCGATAGACGATAACGATATACATATTCCTCCTGCGTGCCTGCGATCCCCAACCCGAACCCGCGAGTGCGAGCGTCATGCGGTGGGTTATTCCATCTCCAATCGTCCGATGGCATGGCATCGCATGGCATGGCACACGTTTCGCAGAATTCGTCATCGCCATCGTTATCGTCGATCGTGCTCGCGTGACGAGGACGTGCTGTGACTTCTCACGCCCCCCAACGCCCAACGGGAAGTGAAGGTGTCCACTGTACAGAAGGCATTTTTACAGAATACTGTAAAAGTTCAAACTCACCTCTACAGCCGTCAACGCTTCACATTTCACCGTCCAGCAGGTGTGCAGCAGCGTGTGGTGGCCTCGCCAGCGGGTTGCATGTTACAAGAACACTCTAAGGAATTCACCGTTATTAAGGAATCAGCCAGCGTTTGGGGGGGGTCACGATTTTAGTGATTTGGCTGGCTGGACCAAAAGAAATAAGGAAGAGGTCCGAAATAAGGAAGGCCGTCGCTGGCTGGCATGCTTTCGGCAATCTTAAAATAAGGAATTGACGCTGGCATAGCTTGACGCGGTGCACATGGCTTTAGGCTAATTATTGCACATGGCATTAGGCAATTGCAGGCAGTTCTTCGTAGTGAGACTGTGATAGTATGCCGTTCTTCATGTCCGTGTGAAGCTCTCTAAGCTGTTGCCTACTCGCTGGGTCCATTTTATCACTTCGAAAAATCAGCACACAGTTTTCTCGAAAATTTCAGTTTGTAAGGCTGAGGAAGATAACGAATGGCGCTGGCTGGCTCGTGGATCGCGTTCCTTCTAATGAACGAATTCATACGCCTGCGCTGGCGGGGGTCACGATTTTAGTGATTTGGCTGGCTGGAGCCAGATCTCTGTTTCATTAAATATGAGTGTTTACTGTATGATATTTCTCATTCTTGCTCGCTGCAATATGTCACAGGTTTGTAGTGCATTTTTTTTATATGTATATGTATATGTATTATTTTGTGTGTGCTTAGCGCGATCATCCTTGGCATGCGCGGAACTTTGACTTGGAGTGAACGGGAAGATTCCCGCGAGTCCTTTGCACTCGAAATAGTTGGTTCAAATCCAACTCACTCCACCTCTCCTTTTCAGTTTCCTTCGTTAATTTCGTTTGTCACTTATATTATCTTTCATCTTTACTAAACGTTACTTGGTTGGTTTTGTTTTTCAGATCGCTGAAAATATTCGAGTGGTGAAATCAATTTTTCCACCATCATCTCGCGTTCACATTCGCGCTTCTTTGAGGTTCCTAGGTTGCTAGTTATGTTTTGCACAAGGGTTTCTTTAATGCGTTTTCCGCTTTTTACTAAGTGTTGGTTCTTTGCTTTACTTTTCAGAGTAGAGAAAGCAAAATTTCAGCCCATGACCAACGCCAAGACTTAAGGTAAAAGCTATACCCTTTCTAAGTTAGAACCTAAGTTGTTGTGATTTTGTGTGAAGTTTCTCACTTGACTAAGTGTTGGTTTATTGTTCCACTTGCTTTTTCAGATCGAATGAGAATGGGCGAGTGGAAAATCTCGGAAGGTTTTACTCCAAGACCAACGCCGAGATTTCTCGCTTGTTGCACGTTGTTTTAAAGAGATTAGGTTGATTCCCTAGAGGCAATTTTCGGACTAGAGCCTTGTTTTGAGCGAATTAGGCTACGAATGGGGCAGCCCTACTTACGATTGGATTGTAATGTGGATAGTAAAAATATTAACGTTTCTAGACTTCCCAATTGTATCCCATCGTGCCTAGCTAGCTACACTATCGTATTAATATGATTGTATTAAACATGCTCGAGTGTTCCATGCGTATGCGTGATGTGCTAGCCTTCGCATAGCATACGCATTGTGAACACACTTTATGTAAGTAGCACACATTTTCGCAATCCTCTAGTGATATTGTGTCAGATATATAGTCGGGTGTGTATATATCGGATAACGGAGAATAAACCCTGAGTTAAGGGTTTCGATATCAGAACGGTAAAAGTCTCAGATTGATAAAAGAGGTACACATAAATACTAACGGGTGTTTCCCGTCTACTGGTGACGGTCACCCAGCCTACTATAGGAAGTGACAAGTGACAGATTTTGACTGTCGGTGTGTCACATCCAGCACACCACCTAGGGTGGTGACCGGAGCTAGTAGTGAACGAAGCAAACAAACTCCCTACTCAACTTCAGGAGGAAACTAGCACAACTGGGGGCCTGTACTCTTGGTCAGGGCGGTCCCAGGTCACAGCAAGATTGTCAGATACTGCTGTTACTTTGCCAAAACCCTAAACATAGCTCAACTTCACAGAGCTCTTCTGCACATCTAGGAGGCTACACTATAGCTAACCCCCAGGCAGGCACGGCGTGACTAATTCTAGCCACTAGTGGTCTTCGGAGCTGTCCGCCCGGCTCGGAGCAGCGTGACTGTGAAGCAGTTGCCGGTCCCCGGGGCCGGTGATGAATCATTCGTAGAAGAAATTGACGAGTTCTCGATCACGGGAGGCTGCACCGCACCGGGGTGCTGCCAAGTGCTGCCCGACGGTGGAGCCTCGTCATCTGAAGATGAAGCCGGCGACAGCGGAGGGCCGTCCACAAACAACTCGGCAGGCGGTGGCGGCCCGGGATGCCACGGCATCGGCGCCATGTAGAGTCCCTGCCGTCTCTGCTCCCGCCGTTGGCGACGAGGCGGAATAGCACATGGCATATCACGAACCACGTCAGTCGGCGAAGCCTCCGCAGCCGGGACTGCCGAGCCAGCTGACGTAGCACCACCGACCGGTGGACCCGTGCATGTGCGCGCACCGGCACCACCGACACCGGCAACGGCGTGCGGTGCGGCGGTGGCACAAATTACAAAGAGCGCACACACCAAGGAGGAAGTGAGGAGAGACCTCCCGAACCTCGGAATGCCGCTCCCACAGCCGTACCGCGGCCGTGGCAGCTCAACTGAGGCATCTTCGTCGTCGTCGTCGCCCGCGACATAGGTTGCGGGCTTGTACTCCACCACGCGCTCCGGCTCCCCAATCGCGGAGAGCAAATTCATGCTCGGGGCCGGCTCGTCGGGCACCAATGCAATCCCCGTGCTCTCAATGAAATCGGCAAACGTGCGGGTGACGGGAGGGCAGAAGGGGTTCGGCGGACCGGTCCATTCCTCCTCGGATTCAACCGACGCGGGCGGGGAGTGCGCGGTCGGCTCCGACACCACCGGCAAGTCGGCAGTGAAGGTGTTGATGTTGAATGTTGAAGCCCCAGCCGTGCGTGCCATCTCGGAGAACTCGGTGACGGCGGACACAAGGGCCTCACCGTCCTCCTCGCAGAAAGAGCATGCGGATAGATCGGTGAAGACCTCCGGCTTCCCGCCCGCAAGCATGCAGAGGGCGTCGAATTCCACGGGGTCGCCGTTGTCGATGGCGTGTTGGAACCTCGCGGCCAGCACGGAGTTCTCGGCCTCCTCGGCGAAGGCGTAGGCCGAGAGTCCGGTCCTGCCCCCGTTCGGGCAGTCCCGGTGCCAATGCCTCGCCTTCCCCTTAGCACACACCTGATTTTGGCAGTACGGGATGGTCGCACCGCTGTCGCGGTGGAAGGCCACCTTCCTCGAGACGGATTGAGACCAATTCCCCCCTTTGGGGAGGGGTGAGGCCGCGAAACGGGTCTTGACTCGGCGGTCCGGTTTGTCCGCGCGAGGGGTAAACCCCCGCGGAGACGGTTCGGACTCGGCGGTGACGAGGAAGGCGGCCAATTGCCTCTTCAAGTCGAGCACCATTGTCCGTAAGTCCGCGATCTCACTCGCCGCACCCGACCCATCAACGTCCTTCTCCATGAAGTGCGTGCCGTGGCAGTACCGGTGTACGGATGCGGTGGCGGTGCCCGCCCGCACGTGCTCGCCGTAGCACTCCCGCACCCACTGCTGAATAGTGAGTAGGTCGTGGGCGGCTCGTTGGTCGTGAAGGAGCAAACGGGACACCACCGGCTGGTAGAAGGTGGCGTCGAGGGCTTTGATGAAAAGTGACTTCACGTCACGTCCTGGAGCGTTGATCTGGTCCTCGCAGCCTTGAGCGCGGCGTTGAAGTCCTCAATGGGTCCATGAGGGTCCACGCCCGCAGCGATGCGGACGGCAAACATGTCCGCTTGCCCCTGGAAGGGGTCCCCAATCGGGATCATCCGACGGGCGAATTCGAGCAGGACACGCTTACCGTCTGCCGGGAAGCTGGCGTGGGACGAGTCCAACCAGTCCGCTGCGGGCGACGAGGGGTCGATCAGCAGTTCGATCGTGGAGAACAATAAATTGTTGGCCTCCACGCGGACGGCCAAAGTAGCGTCGTCCAGCGTGAAGAGCGGGAGGAAACCGATGTCCTCAGTGACGAATGCCGCCTGCAGGGCAGACACCATTCTCGTGAAGATGGCCGCCGCGTGGGGCTCCGCACCGGAAAATCTCCCCTCTTTGCCGTCGAACAACTTGCGTTGAACGTGCTTCGCCACCTTCATGTCGAAGTGCTCCCGCTGTAGGGTGCGTACCGATGCCAAAAATGTAGCCCCCGCCAAATTAGCGGCCGGCTGTGCCGCTGGCGGGGTCGCGGGCGTGTTGGCATGCCTGGCAGCAACGGAGTCAAAGATTGTGCTTAATGTGCGGCGGCGATGCGCCATGCTAGCCGTCGATCTAGTAGAAGCAACCATGATGAAGAAGACTACAGGGGTGGAGTGAGGCAAGAAGACGTGGAAAAAAATGCGGTAGTCTTGGGCGGCCAAGAAATGCGGTGGGTCGTCGATACGGCTGCCGTGAGAGAGCAGAAATTCCGAGAAGTCGTGTGGTAGATGGCGGCCGATACGAAACGGTGTGGTGACCAACCAGGATGCGTAAACCAATCCAACGTTAAATCCCGTAGAAAAGATGTCCTCAAAGGCCTACAGCTAGCCGTAAATCAACCCACAAAATTTAGGCCATACCCGCGACTGCCGGCACTTCCACGCGCGGAGCGCCTCACTCCATCCCAAGCGTCTGGCTTTAGCCAATCATCCTTGCGGTGTCGCAGTGGCTAAATAAAGCGTAAGTGGGGCCAAACCTGTCAGATATATAGTCGGGTGTGTATATATCGGATAACGGAGAATAAACCCTGAGTTAAGGGTTTCGATATCAGAACGGTAAAAGTCTCAGATTGATAAAAGAGGTACACATAAATACTAACGGGTGTTTCCCGTCTACTGGTGACGGTCACCCAGCCTACTATAGGAAGTGACAAGTGACAGATTTAGACTGTCGGTGTGTCACATCCAGCATATTGTGCATATAGATAGGCCTCGTACACGCGAGTGCTAAAGGCATACTAATGACATTACATGCACATGCTAACATCAGTTATCATATCGGCGTTAGTATGTATGTAGTACGTCCATAGCATGTCGTTAGTCTAGTATCGTTAACATGTGAATAGCATGTCGATAGTATGCGTTTAGTATGTACTTGTTAGTACGATCATAGCCTGCTAATGACACTATATGAACATGCTAACATAAGTTATCATATCAGTGTTAGTATCCGCGTAGCACGTCCATAGCATGTTTTTAGTATGCGTTTATGATGGTTGCGTTAGCATGGACATATTATGCTAAAAACATACTAATGCAATGCTATGGACATCATATTGGCATACTAAACCACTTGGCTTGCCATTGTTAGCATGTCCGTAGTATGCCGTTAATATGCCGTTATGATGCCGTTAGTATGTCGTACTAAGAACGTGCTAACGCCATGCTAACGTTGCGTTAGTGTGTCGTTAGCACATATCGGTAGTATGTCGTTAGCATGTCGTTAGCATATAAATTCCAGTTAGGACATGTGCTAACGGCATGCTAACGACATACTATCGACTGTTAATATGTCGTTAGCATGCATTGTTATAATTCGTTAACATGTCGTTAGCACGCGTTTAGCATGTCGTTATCAGCATACTAACGTTTTCCAGGACCGTAGGGTTGGGGATGATCGGCGCATTGCTGGCGCACACTTGGGGATGATTACACAGCACTACAGACTCGTGAAGCTGGGAGTTCACGCAGCGGCCACACAGTACACACCAGTGGTGGGCCCGCACAGTGCGAGGAGCACTAGCTCACGCAGGCGCACACGCAGAGACGCCATGGTTCAGACGCAGTGTTTCGTATTTGCACCAGAGCTGGAGGGGCAGTGCGTTGCCGTCATCACTGTTGACTTGGAGGCCGCATTGTCGCAGAGCTGGAGGGACTCTCGTTTTCATCATTATCACGGAGATCTCAGGCACGACGCCTCCACCACGGAGTTGGGAGCAGCTCACCTTCATCATTGACACAGAGGCACGACGCCTCCACCACAGAGCTGGAGGGACTCTCGTTTTCATCATTATCACGGAGAGCTCAGGCACGACGCCTCCACCATAAAGCTGGGACAGCTCATCTTCATCATTGACTCAGAGGCACTACGCCTCCATCGCAGAGCTGGGAGCGGCTCACCTTCACCACGAGGTTCACGACGTTCATCGAGGAGGACTTGGAGGTGGGATACGCCATCACCATACACTGGGAGGCGACACAGCGTTGCTGGCGCACACTTCAGAGCGGCATAGCCCACAACCACATTGACATGGAGAGGCGGCACAACACACTGTTGGCGCACACCTTGGAGGTGGCGCAACGCATTGGTGGCACACACAGCTACAACACACCTCGGTCAGTGTAGAGCTGGAGGGACGACACGCCGTTGATGAGGCGCTGGGGGTGGTGGATACACAGAGTAGTGGACTTTTACAGCACGCTTGCACACAGTGAGTTGCTGGCAGGCGCACACTATGTAGTATTGGTGAGCCGGTCGCATCAGACACCCACACGCTTGACAGAGGATGCACTCGGTGAGACGCCGGAGCACGCACATATTGGAGGCGCAGAGCATGAAGAGCGCGATACATCACCACAAACTTGGAGCTGCAGCAGGCTGCCACCACATTGGCAAACACACGACGGTTGGCGGGTTGAGCTGCAGTACACAGCCACCGGGGGACACGCGGGCATTGGAGCAGACACTTGGAGATGTGCCTGCACACACTTGGCGGCTGGCGAGTCGAGACACACGCGACACTGGGTGGCACACAATTGACACCACTGGTGCACATTGTGAGTGAGCGCACGACGCAGACAGTTGGCGCACACTATGTGCTGGTGAGCCTTACGGGGCAAGACATTCACCAGGGGCACTTAGGTGCTATCAGTGACAGTGAGCGCACGACGCAGACAGTTGGCGCACACTATGTATTGGTGAGCCTTACGGGGCAAGACATTCACCGGGTGGGCACTTGGGTGCACTATCGAGCGATGTGAGTGAGCGCACGACAGAGCGGTTGCGCACACTATGTATCGGTGAGCCTTACGGGCAAGACATTCACGAGGGCACTTAGGTTATCACCACGGGGCAGTTGGCGCACTATGTATCGGTGAGCCTTACGGGGCAAGCCATTCACCAGGGGCACTTAGGTGCTATCAGTGACAGTAAGTGAGCGCACGACGCAAACAGTTGGCGCCCACTATGTATGAGTGAGCCTTACGGGGCAAGACATTCACCGGGGACACGCAGTTGTTACTCACGGAGATGAGCGCACGGCGGAGACGGCACGTATCTCAGCACGCTTCGGATTGGCTTTGCATGTTTGGTGCTGGCACGGCACGAGAGTTTGGACGCCACACGCGGGCTGGTGTTACGGGCTGGGGACTTCACGCCGTTCGAGAGCAAGTTCACCATCGCTGGGGGTTGTGTCGACGAGGAGGATTACATCGAGAAGGCATTTTCGCTGGCGTATGCCTTGCTGGACTTTACTCGCTGTTACGTTCACAGCAAGACAGGAGGGATTCTGAACGAAAATATACCCATAAGACATATATGGTGTGCTAAAAGAAACTTTAAAATTTCCACGAGTACATCTGGCAGAGTTGCAGTGCTACATCGAGGTTGGTCAGAGTTCACCTGGCTACAGAGTTCAGGCAGTGCAGTGGGAACTACATTTGTGCTCGCTGACCACGAGTGGCTTCTTGTGTACACGCTGTGCACGGGTTCGCGACAGCTATCACAAACCGCGGCTTGTCGCGTACCATCGCCGGGTTGTGACCAGGGCTCTATATCGGTTTGGTTTTTCGATATCGATACAATCCGATATCCGAAAAACGGTATCGATAATCGGCACAATCGATAAATAATCGATTACTTGGACATTTATATGTAATTTGTTATGAATTAAATATGGAACTCCAAAACCTGCACAATCGATAGTTAGACATTGCAATCCGATAATCGGCGATAAATACGATATAAGTGGGCAAGGCGGGAGAGCAAGAACATTGAAGCTAACAGAAACATACGATCCCAGAGCACCACCAGACCCAAGCGGGTCAGGCGGATCCCAGAGTGGAGTGGCAAAATCATCAGACTGGTAAGTAGCCGAGGTCGATTGAGAAAAGAACCGCGGCACATCCCGAGGCGGCAATGACGAGCCAGCAGGAACCATAGGTGGGTCAAAAGAATCCAGCAGTGCTTCATGGGACCGAAGTGAACCGTAGCCGTAAGTGGCTCCGGGCTCAACCAGGCCCCTGACACCACCGCCGACCACGAGGGTCGGCATCGCCGTAGCACTGAACAGAAACGTAGCCACCATGAAAAGAGTGAGTGCAAATTCACCGATGCCAAATGGCCTGGAGCCTCTGGGGACTCCGAACCGCCGAAATGCTGCAGTCGTCGGCGGTGCACCCCCCTCAATTTCAGTCAGGCAGACACCAGGAGGGTAGTTGGAGCCCTCCCCATCATCATCGGAGTCACAGACATCAACAGGCTCAGGGTCAATGTCAAACCAGTCAGGGTGGACAGTGTTGAATGTTTTGAAAGAACTGTCAGCAGGAGCCATTGGGCCGAGAGCCAGAGAGGCCGACGGCGGCACAAAGGCGGCACGGTTGACTTCATGCAAGTCAACCGGCTCACCATGCACAGGTGCAGAGGCCCGCGGCAGCAGCTGCCCGTCAGTGGTCGGCTCAGCGACACCACCAGCAAGCGGACCGCTGACCGCAGCAAATGCAACACGGCCAATAGAGAGATGCTCAACAGGTGCAGACTCAGCAGAGGCAGCAGCATCCTTGAACTGCTGCAGAGCCGTAGGCTCTGGAGCAAAGGCATGTGCAGACAGTTCACAGATTTCAGGTTGCCCCACGAGAGCACACAAGTGCTCCATGGACCCCTCATCCCCAGCGTCATAGTACCGCTGAAAACGAAGGGCAAGCACGTCGGAGTCATAAGACTCGACGGCTTGGCAGTAGGACGCCGAGATGGACAACGGGTGAGTGTCCTTGTGAGGACACTCACTGAGCCAATGCTTTGACCCAACGGCGCGGCACTTGTCGTGCCTGCACGTTGGGACAAAGGTGCCAGACCGCTTGTCAAAAGCCACCTCCGAAGAGGCGGAATGAGCAAGCGGCTGCACTCCAGGTCGGTGGAAGTTGCGCGGAGTGTGTTTCCCATGAGGCGGCTTGGAGCCACCCTTCTTAAGGGAATCCACATCCCGCTGCAACTTGACCAACTGAGCACTGAGCCGTTCAATGGCCGAAGCCAGGCCAGTGTCAGTGGTGCAAGATGCTACAGACATGGGGCGCCCTGCAGTGCGCTTGCCCGAGAGCCGCCCGCAGCGGTACTGCTCGCGCACGCGCGCCTGCAGGGTGAGCAGACTTACAGCCGCACGCTGGTCAGCTCGAGCAAACGAGTCAACTAGCGTGGCGTAAGCCTGCCCAGATAGAGCAGAGAGGAACTGCCTTTTAACAGCGTCTTCGGGCAGCGTCGTCAGACGCTGTGCATCCCGAAGACAGCTGTTAAAAAGGCGAATCCCTGCATCAGGGTCATACTCATCAGAAATCTTCACATCAAGCAGCTCAGTCAAAGCATCGAACGGAGTCGACGCGTCAGCAAGCATACGCACCACCTCCAGGGTGGCGCGTTTGCCATCAGCAGGAACATCCGCACCAGAAGCCTCTACCCAATTACGGGCAGGAGACCCTGGCGCAGTCAGCAACAGCAGCACAGAGTACAAAAGTTCATTGGCAGCAGGCAGAACAGGGGTGTCAGCAGCAGTCAGGTCAAACAGGGGTGCGAATGCCGTCGACTGCAGCGTGAAAAGCTGCTGAAGCTCTGACACCAACTGAGAAAAAATGTCCGAAGCTGATGTCTCGTCCCCACGGAATTTTGCGACCTTGTCGCCCAAAACTTTTGTTGCTGCAGTTTTGGAACTTTGAACGTCAAACGAATCTCTGCGCAACCGGTGCACGAGAGTGGCAGCCGCAGTCGAAGCTTCCGACGCAGCCGAATCCAAGTGCGGAGTCGTGGGCGTGGCTGCATTTAACGCTCCAACATCATCAAAAATAGTTGCTAATTTACGCGCCCTAGCGCGTGTACGCGGTCTCAGTGGTGTATCCATTATAAAATTGACGGTAAGACGGGAATGTGGGCTAGCGGTGCGACAGTCGACGGTAATCCCGCAGCGGCCAATCCCTGCAGGAGTCTCAGCAAACAACAACACAATCAAGCAGGTCATGAGCCGAGTGGCTAATAGTGGGAGCGACCCACAAAACGCGGAGTGTCCTTTCCGCTGATCAGGCGGAACGTGAAGCATAACCATAACCAGCGACGATACTGCTGCCAAATTAATGCCAAAAAAGCTGATCTCCACTTCAAAAGGAGGCCATACTGCGAAGAGAAAACCACTGTCTAAGGGGGCGCCCACCCCATCTCTGTGTCAAAACTTAGCCAATCATGGCAACAACTAGGCGCTGTGCCATCAGAATTACCGGGAAAGTGGTGACGCGCATAACCTGCGAGAACAGGTGTTCCGCTCAATGAAAACGAACTGGCTAAGCTCCATAAGCAGTCCGGCCGAGTGCTTTTATCATGCATCTCGGAAACCCGGATAATACGAAATAATGACTGACAGTACAGTACTACTGTATTGTCATCCTAGCTACTAGCGGAGTCACGGTTCCGATCAGAGACAGGTCAGGCTAGGGGCTATCAGAGCCCATAATAATAACCCTGAACCTAAAGTCCAGCACCAGCTCTCCTGGGCGTTGCGACAGTGGTACCAGCTCTCCTGGGCGTTGTGGAAGTGGCAAGTGTCGACACGATTGCGATCGACCTGCCTTCAGTTTGAGATGCGGTAGGTGTAGGTTGCCCCAAGATGGGCTCTGTTTCGGGTTTTCGGTGTATCAGAATTCAGCAGTAGAAAGTAGTAGCACAACTGCTGCATTGCCTGTTCGGGGGGCCTGCGCGGCCGGTATGAGCACAATACCTCCTGAACCACTAGCACTGATTTTTCTGCCTCCCAGTAGGCATCTGTTCCTGTTTCGGCTACCTAGTTTGGTCCCCACACTAGGTGGTGTGCTGGATTTGGCATAGTGACCCGGAATCGTCGTGTCACCTGCCTCTACATCCTAAAGTAGTCTGGGCGTGACCGTCACAGTTGTAGACCGAAACCTAAAACCTGAACTTAAAGTCAGGTATATGTTTATCTCGGTTTATCTTATCAATCCGACCGTTCTGATATCGAAACCCTAACCTAGGGAATACAACAAAAAATAGATGTATCGGGTTATTATATCTAGCATAATCTAGATGCGGGTGTCTAGGTTACTAGGTACAGTAATCACTCGGTAATAAGAAAACCCGCCAATAAGAAAGTAGCCAACTTTTTTGATTTCTTCACAATATTTAACACATAACACTCCATATTTAAGATCTCTATATAAATAAGAAAGTTGCTAGACTGACCTAAAATTCGAACGGTTCGTTTCGCTTAAAATCGAGTGTTTACTGTATAACTGAATATTTACCCGGCTAAGTTATATCATATATATCTTCAGATAAGATATATACGATATTGCAATATTGGCATATGCTATACGATAGTTCCAGACCTTTCCAGTGACATAATAACGTGCACCCCCTTTTGGCGTTAAAACGTGCGTTAAAACGGGGGGTCGCGTTATTACCAACCTAGACCTGAAACCTGATTCATGATCTGATACCTGATCGGCCAACCTTGGAACGCGCTTCTCGCCGGAACGCGCTTCTCGCTGGAACGCGCTTCTCGCTGGAACGCGCTTCTCGCTGGAACGCGCTTCTCGCTGGAACGCGCTTCTCGCTGGAACGCGCTTCTCGCCGGAACGCGCTTCACCACCTGCGGTAGAAAAGTCATTTTTCTTGAGCTTGACGTTGAGCTTCTGCTTGGGCGGAACGAAACGACAAACGCGAGCAGAATTTGAGGAGAATTTTGCGATCGAGAGGTCCGGATCGATTTTCGGTCGATCGGATTGTCTGGATCGGCTCAAAGCTCTCGACCGTGCAAAATTAAGCCCTCAAGACCATCGATCGATCCGTGGACACACGTTTTGCACACAATCTGTATAAACTGAGCCAAAACTCAAACTTTCCCCAATAAAAAGTGCAGAGTCTTACGATTGATCACATCACGTGCCACGCGGAAATAAAATATATACTTGAATATTTCCATAAATAGAATCATACATATCTTATACATGGACATATCTTTATGCTATTTATAGATTCTCTAATACTTTATGAGCATGCCAGATTTGCACTGTGAATGTTGCACGTGGAATTCAGGTCCCCACTGAAATCAGAAATGGATGTACACATTGCACCGATTGACCGATGGGAAATCCACACAGCAGACACTTGGAATCTACGTGGACTAATCGGGTTTATTCCTCGAGGCAGCTGGTGACATGCCACGTGCGGGTACCACGTCGTACTGGTCGTGACACTCTCGAAAGATTGGTGGACAAACATGTGTTAGAAGGCGCCGATAGCGATATGGCCGGGAAAATATACTTTCCCCCAACCGAACGTATCTGTCTCGAAACGCGTGCAAGCCAGCCATTCTGATATACACACAAGTTGACGTGAGTTGTTTCCATGCGCTTCAAGAAAGTTTTTCCGAAACTCCTTCCTTTCCATTTCTTATTCTGACATGATAATCGGCAAGCCTATTGATTTGCGTTCCCCATACGCTCGTCCAACGCATCAGCAGAACGGAAACAAGTCATACGATTGGACCAAGGACGATTAGATCTCCTTATCTGTACGTCTTACATATATACATTTGCACACGAACACAGGCATGCCCACACCCACACCCACACCCACACCCACACCCACGATATATATATACGGCAGATATTAAACGGCCTCCGCCCCTCTGAGTAAACCATGACTTGGTTATGGCAACTATCCCCTGCGTGTGGTATTGTGTTAGGTTGATACCTTCCGAGGTATATATAGAGAGGGACACGTTTGTGCACTTGTACTTACGTACGTGCCTGTCCAAGGTCGAAGATTACCCATCAGCCTGCAAGTTTGCAACCCTAATTGTTGTGTCCTGCTTTTGTTATTTGGTATGAGTGATGGGACACTGAACCTTTGTTATGATGCGCTTTGTGTGATGGTCCTTCTGACGCCATCAGGTCTCTCAAGTCAGTGTGTGCTCTCAAGGACAGAAATACTTTGCGATTATGCCTGCTGTCACTTTCTCTGTGTGACGTGCGGAGTTGATAGGATCTTGAATCATACTTGCATGCTCGATCGACACGCAAGGTGGAAGAACATCAGAATGCACGTCTAGAATCTAGATAGTCACGGACAGCTTTCAAAATTCATTCCTCAAAAGAGCCGATGATTTTTGCCTCGTGACGTCGGGTATAATGTATATATAGTATTGTGCCGCGAGTTCCTTATGTGCGCCCATTCCGCTAGCTTCTCTCGAAGGTGACTCGATCCTAAACTTACTGTCTGAGGGCTCGTTTCTCTTGACATGTCTCTACAGGACGTTCAGAAGTGCACTCAAGGCTTTTTCAATTAGTTCTCCGCACCGACTTGAACGATGATAAAACAGAAAATACAACACCCATGGGTGGTGCCTGTGATGCCTTCCGCGGCAGAACAGAAGGCGGCTGTTGCTGTACACGCAGGACCACCGCCCTCTCCGAGTTGCCGACTGATTTTTTTCCCGTGGGCTGGCGGAGGCCCATCAGCGTGCCAACACTGGGTGCTACCTTTGGCGTATGCTGGAATTGAACTCATGTGCATCAACCTTCCAGGTGGGACTTTTTCGCTCCGAGTCAGTGCCCTGCCTCCTCTCGTTGCCGAGACTGAACCCGTACGTCAGCCGCGTATACTTTCTGACGCTTCTTTCTTCGCATGTATTATAGGGCGCGGAATTCGGCTTTTCGATGCGCCCGTAGGAGATATGCGGGTCGTTGTGAAGCACATCTGCGATGAGCTAAATACCATGATGGACAATCCGATGGCGTTCTTTGGCCACAGTTGCGGCGCGATTGTGGCTTTTGAGGTGGCCAAGAAGTTCGAGCAGCGAAGGTTGTCCCATCCTGTGCCTCCCAGTGCGCCCGGCAGGACGCTGGGCGCCTTTTGACCGTCTTTTGCCTCCTCTCGGCGCCATCACGAGCCCGGCTGTGACTTTTCATGATCGTGTTATCGAGTATACGTTGCTCAACGTCGACTTTAACCCGTCCAAGCTCGTCAGGCAAATGTCCTTTACTTGCAAGCTTTTGAGCAGTTTGAGGCCGCGCGTTCCCTCGCGGGTCTCGGCCTTGTACGCGGCGGACGGCAGGGTTCGAGAGCAAATCTTGGCTTTAGATACGTGAGCCGGACACTGTTGTGGCGACACCTTTGCACCTTACCATAAGCAGTGAAGCTACGGATGCTTCTTTAGATTTCAGCCCAGGGTCATCGTTCCTGACTGAGTGCCTGGTGCGTGAAACAGTATAGCCGGGGTGCTCCACGGTCTCCGCTCCAACGGAGGGACCAAACTGGGAGTCTCCGACAGTTGACCCGCAAGTTGCTGCCTGGTGCACACAGTCGAGCCGAACACAGCGTGAGGGGTGGAGCCGACTGGGGTGGGGTTGCCGTCAGGGGTGCCAAGCCGTTCCTGCTCATTGAGAGCGGCCACACGGCGCCGCACATTTCGGACGCTGCGAAGTACGGCTGCATGCACAAGCTGCCCGACAGCGGGCTGATGGACCAGCTGCGTACCTGGGGGGCGCTCCCAGGAGAGGTCCTCGAGAGTGAGGAGATGATGGCTCTGGTCTTACCCTCCCTTCGCGCCGACCTTGAGCTCACCGAAACATTACCTCACCGGCCAGATCCCATCCCTCTCGACATCCCGATCCATGCCCTGACAGGGGACTGCGACGAGCTGGTGACCCCTGACGAGGTGAGGGAGTGGCGACTGCACACGAGCCACACGAAGGAGTTTGCTTGCACCGTTTACACAGGCGGCCACTTCTTTCTCGCTGACCACGCTGACCAGGTCTTGATCCATCCCCATCCTCCCCCATGCGCTTTTCTCTCCTCTCTGTGATTTAGACATGAGCTGTGGACTGCAGGCGTCATGGGGTGAGACTGGCAGGGGTCACAGGCCGCGGAGGGCAGGTGTCACGCGCTGAGTAATGCAGGCGTCATGTGGTGAGAATGGCAGGGGTCACAGGCCGTGGAGGGCAGGTGTCACGCGCTGAGCATGCAGGCGCTATGGGGTGAGACTGGCAGGGGTCACAGGCCGTGGAGGGCAGGTGTCACGCGCTGAGTACGGCAGGCGTCATGTGGTGAGAATGGCAGGGTCACAGGCCGTGGAGGGCAGGTGTCACGCGCTGCGAATGCGTGGCACAGGCCGCTGAGCTTTGCTGTACCATAGGCTATGGGCTGTCATAGTCACGGGCTGCAATTTCGACGGTCGAGGCCAGCTAAGTGTAGTAACCACACGCAGCACGAAGCACTCCCGGATCTGACCACCGCATGGCGGCTGACGCATGTTCCATGTGCCAGGTAATCGAGCAGGTGGGCGCTGTGGTGAGCACGAGGCTGGCGGCGCTGCAAGGAGTGGCCCTGCAGCAGATGCGCGAGTGGAACAAGATGAATGAGAAGCCCAACCCAATGGAGGGCGCTCTGTGCCACACCATGTGCCTCGAAGACCCGGTGCGCCGCTGGCCGGACAGATTGGCACTCACCTACAAGGATGAGCGGTACACCTTCCGGCAGCTCAACGACAAGGCCTCGGCGCTTGCTCGTTACCTGCGCAGTGAGCGGAACCTCCAACCCGACGACATAGTTGGGATATACATGGTACCTTCCGCCGTTACCTGTGCCCGGGTAGCACTTCCCTGGCAGAGGCTGTGCGCCCACCTCCGTGATATTAAGCAGGGCGCCACCTCCGTGATGTTAAGCAGGGCGCCCACCTCCCGATAGAGGCGCCAGCACTTTCTGATAACTCAATCTCGGTCACTTCAACGGAAATGCTGCCGTCTGCATGCATGTTTTGGCCCCCCCCCGCGACCTCTCCCATTTGTGGCATGATCCATTTGACGGGTGGTGGCAAGGGACCGAGCAGGGGAGGTGCACGCAATTTGTGGTGTCTTTCTTCGGCATCTTGAAGGCAGGAGGGGCCTACATGCCCCTCGATCTAAAGTCTGACGCTGCCGTTACCGCCAAGCAGGTGGGCGCTCTCTGCAAGCCCCCTCAGGAGGAGATGGTAGATGCCGAGATGCCTTCGGATGGAGCCACGGGCAGCAGCTTGTCCACTGGAAGGTGGCTAAAACTAGGGGCTTCGGAGACGGCCGGCCTTTGGCGAACCACGAGCATAGTCGGATAAGACAGCGCGCGAAGGGCTGCGGAAGAGGGGCGTGCGCTGCATCGAGCTCGACCCCAGCAATTCAGTCTTGTGTCTGGGGGGGTGTGTGCACACCCATCCACGGTTCACCGGACGAAGAATTCCTTGCTTAGGACGCTTGTCAACGGGGGTCTTCGGGATCCAAGAATGCTGCGCAATGTACGGGTAAAGGGCGTGGAGAGATTCCGCACCTGCCTGCATGATTGAACAAGTCACGGTTGCACGCATGCATGCATCTTGTGCTTAGACTCCGAGCAAGACACTCAATGTGACTTGCTTGATGTGGCTCTCACCACAAGCCTGCCCACTCGTAATTGGTTGAGCACCCGGAAGTGGTTTCTCAAGGGACAGCGGATGACCTGCACCTGTTCTCTGAGAAGCAGAGCCACTGTCAGCTAATTGCGTCAGCAGCCGTCTGCCCTTAACAGTCACCCTACTATTTCGAGCGCTCCATGGGTACTCGAGATTTTTTGGATTCCTGCCCACAGGATGTGCGATTCGCCAGGCTTTGCTTGCAGTCCCAACTCGCGTTCCCATCTCGGAATGCTAACGCAGCCCCGACTGACTCCTGCACGCTTCTTTCATCCACGGGGGTATTGGTGGGCTGGCCTTGGTTAGCGCGCCATGCAGTCCATGCGCTGCAATCCGCAGATATTTGCTCGAAGCGCGCCATCGAAGCCGCACGGTCAACGCTGAGGCTGATGAGAGGGGCCGGCACGGCAGGTACAAGAGGCCGGGTGCGTGTGTGTGCTGACGAACAAACATACGCGTGGCATCGGTGAGCGGGTGCCCGGCGGCGTGGTGAAGGAGGTGGACATCGATGAGATGTGGGATGTTATCGCGGCGGTGTCCACGTGGCAGCCCCCGGTGCTGACCCCACATAATCTGAAGTTCTGTGGCTGCTCGAGTGGCACAACCGGCACCCCGAAGGCGATGGTTGAGCCGCACCAGACAGCAGTGGCAAGCTTCTACTGGCGTCAGCAGCGCTTCCCGCTCCAGCCTGGTGACAGCGGTACGGCCCTCCTCCTGCCCCTGCCCCTGCTCCATGCTTGTGTGGGCAAGCCCCGGACGTATGAGTCTCCAGCCCGACCTTCTGTTCCGCTCGACTGACCGGAAAGAGCCTGCGCTGCCCCCCTCCCCTCCCCTCACCTCCCCTGCCCTCCCCTCCCCTTCCACCGTCCGCGGGGTGCGCAGTTGCGTCGAATATCTTCTTCACATGGGAGCTGCCGCACCCATTGTACGCTGGCTGCCCGCTGCACATCATCGACGACGACACAATCTATGACCCACAGGCGCTGCTCGAATTTGTCGCAAGCACCGGGACGACGCGTATGCTGCTCACGCCGTCCCTGTGCCAGAATGTGCTGGACTCGGTGTCCCCGGCGGAGGCGCGCGAGGGCCTCAAGGGGCTGAAGGACATCCTGCTCTGCGGGGAGGTGGTCACCTGGGAGCTCGTGCACCGCCTGGAGGTGAGGGCGCTTCTGAGCACCCCGATGGGCGACTTTAGGGAACGCCCCCAGCGCACCCTAGGAGGAATACCCATCTGCCAGGTCACCGGGAGACACCTTGTGATTGTGGGTATTTCTCAACCGCTTCGTGTAGGGTATTCGGTGGCGGCTACTGCGAGGAGTCCATCCATATCCGGTGAAGGACCTTGTAAGAACTGAATCTACGGCTGTGACAGGACAACTGAGTAGCTAATCTATGGCTGATGACATGACGCTGGTTGAGAGGTAGAAGAGATGAGACTGGGTGTGAGGCGCACGAGGGCTGCGCGCAGGGGCTGATGCCGGGGGCGGGAGTCTTCAGCGAGTACTCCATCGCAGAGTGCGGCACCGTGAGCATGGGCCGCGTGCAGAAGCCCCCGGAAGGTCACAAGCGGCCCGCGTGCCCCGTGGGCCACCCGGACCCCAACGTCGACTGCTGGGTCCTAGATGAAACCATGAAGCCGGTGCCGCTGGGGCATGTGGGCGAGCTCTATGTTGGAGGCGCCGGGCTCGCACCTAGCGCCAAGTATCTGAACAAGCCCGAGCTGACCGTGGAGCGATACCCTCCGCACCCCTTTCCCCAGTTTGCTCGCTCTGAGCGTGTATTCCGCACCGGTGACGGCGCGCGCTTCCTCCCCGACGGCCAGCTGGAGCTGCTGGGACGCGTGGCATTCATGGTCAAGCTGCGCGGGTACAGCATCGTGCCGATGGCGGTGGAGAACGCAATGAAGGTTCACGCCCGTAGCAACCCAACCTGTGAATGCGGCGGTCCACCTCGAGCCGAATCGAGCCCCGTCCCCCTTGGATGATCCCTGCAGGCCCCTTGGCCGGGCAGCATGCCCCCATTTCAGGTCCCCTCGAGCTGCGCGCATATGCGTCCAGAGAGTTGGACGTGGCCCATCCTTCCGATTCACTCTGGGGCGACGCGCCTCCCTCAATATATGTTGTAGACTGTGATATCCCGCATGCGGCGGGGCTTTCCTTGGGCTTGCCACCGCAGCCTTGGGAAATATCGAACCCGCTTGCAGAGGGGGGGGGAGAGGGTTCATGGGAGGCGCCCCCCCAAAAACCAGCGTGATACATTCCGCAGGTCCGCTGTCCGGTGAGGTCGCCGTGCCGCGGGGGTGTTCAGGAGCGGTGTGAGATTTTGTGGTGGATGTTTCCACTCGAGAAGTTGTTTCCTACGCCGCCTGAGTGAAAGCAGAATCAAGTGAAAGAAGAATCGGTTCGTGGTGTGTGCACACCCCGGGGAGCGCAGGCGAAGGCAAGGCGTGCTTGAAGGGGGCGTGCTTGAAGGGGGCGTGCTTGAAGGGGGAGGGGGTTTGGACCTGGGTGGCATATCGGCAGGAGCATCCTGGTATCGAGGCGGCCCTGGTGACTGTGATTGGCAAGGCGGGCGAGATGCAGACCTTGGTCGGGTACTACATCCCCGCACCCACGCAGCTCATGGACTGCCCCGTGGCAGAGGGGGAGGACCTCAGCATGAACACCTCCGCTCTCAGGCACTTTCTCAGCTCGCGTGTGGCCTCCTTCGAGGTGCGCTTCCCCACCTTGCCTCCCCTTCCCTGCCCCCCTTCTCACCCCCTGCCCCAGCGACCCCTGGCAAGGGTGCTCGTGGACCTTCTTCTCCCATTCGCTTTTGGTTGTGGTTCATCTTGTGCCAGCCAATCAGGCGAGTGCTACTTCTTTCAATATTGCCTATATGGCAGCCAATCAGGGGAGAGCTGCTTCTGCCAGCATTGCCCACATGACGGCCAATCAGGCGAGTGCTGCTCCTGCCAACATTGTTAATTTGATGGCCAATCAGGCGAGTGCTGAATCGATCAAAGGATGCGATGGCAATAGTAAAAAGGTCTCTTACCATCACTCACATCAACACAGTGTTGGAGAGAGAGCCTCCCGCCTCCCACCTCCCGCCTGGGCGCCCCCTCCAGCTTCTGCGCCAGAGGTGGTGCTCCCAAGGGAGGGGTCTCAGGGCCACACGGATGTGAGAGAGGGGACGGGGAGACGGTGCCAGGTGCCGTCGGTGTTCATGGCGCTCTCCGAGTTCCCCATCGGCCTCACCGGCAAAACTGACCTGAAGCGCCTCCCGGTGCCGCCGTCCCCGGACGCCAGCACAGAGAAGACCAAGAGCGGAGCAGGGCGCGACCTGTTGACCCAAGTGCAGAAAGTGGTGACAGGTGCCTGGGAGGACGTCCTGAAGCAGAGCGACCTGCACAACATGCTAGACGCCAGCTTCTTCGATGTGGGCGGCACCTCCCTACTGCTGCCACGCATATGCAGGGCCGTGGGCGAGACGCTAGGGGTGCATGTACGCCCGACGGACATGTTCCGCCATAACTCGATCCGCATGCTCGCCGCCCGGGCAGAGGAGCTCCTCGAGGCCAAATCCGTCAAGACCAGTCCCGAGGTCGCCGTCGTGGCCGCACCCTTGACGACCCCCGAGCTCACGAGGTGTGCCTTCCGCCCCTTCCCCCTGCTCTGCCGAACCCATGGTTCACAGAGAGGCTTGAGCGGCAGGGGGGCTCCGCAGGGCGCGCGCGTGGGCAGGACAGCTCCTGTCCGGAAGGGCAGGTGTCCGCTCCCTGGCCTTGGCAGCGCGGCTCTCAGGGCAGGGTGCTGATTGGTGTGCGTAGGTGTCCGCTGGGGGTGATGGGCACCTCCTGCCGCTTCCCGGGAGGGGTGGCCGACTCCCAGACGTTCTTCCAGCGAATGCTTGACGGCGTGGAAGCGGTGAAGTTCTCCAGCAGGTGCGGCCGCCGGCTGCGCTGCCGGCGCCACCCTCGCGGGCGCACCTCGGCTGACTTGCGCACCGAGTGCACAGCCGGCATTGCGCAAGTGCTTTACCAGTTTATCCATCCCACGAGCGTGGTGACTTTATGCACTTCACCCTGCGATGTCATTACGGTGATTGACTCAACCGCAGATGCCGGCGTCAACCCCGCTGTGCCTGGCACTTGGCTGCCGAGCCATTGGCCGGACATATGTGTACCGACACCCCATTGGCCGGGCACTTGGGTGCCATTGTTGCATTGGCCGAACATATGCGTATGTGTGTACCACCAGCTCATTGGCCTGTCACGTGTGTAACTACTCCCCATTGGCCCAGCACTGGAGTACCACCAGCATATTGGCCGGGCATGTGTGTACCACCGGCCCATTGTCTGGCACACCACGTGTGCATCGACTACCCATTTGACCAGTGCTTGTAAAAAAGCCGCCCACAGGCTCAGATGCAGCAGTGTTATGTCTGCTTCTGCTGCTGTGTTCCGGCTGTACGCCGCCAGCATGATTGTGTACCAAGGCTTCGGGCGGCCGTCTCGCAGGCTGTGTTGCGCAGGCGCCGTCAGGGAAAAGCCTTCAGTCCCTTATGGTGGAGTGAGGGAGCGAGTGGGTGGAGGGAGAGGGGGGGGCGCAGAGATGAGCTTCATGCTGCTGGGGTGGCGGAGGAATTGACGGGGATGGCAGAGTACGTCCCAGCGTCGGCGCTGCTGCAGGATGTCCACATGTTTGACACCGGGGTGTTCCAAATGAGCAAGCTGGAGGCGTGCGTGACGGACCCTCAGCACCGCCAGCTACTGCAGGGCGCGTGGGAGGCGGCGGAGCAGAGTGGCTTCCTCGGATGCGCCCCGGCGCGCGGCGTGTCGTACTACAGCGGGGTTGCCAAGCCCACGTACTACGCGAGCAGCCTGCGGGGGGTCGTGGGGGACGCATGGGCTCACGAGCGGGACCTGATGCTTGAAATCGCCACGGACAAGGACTACGCCGCGCACAAGGTGTCATACCACCTCGACCTACGCGGGCCGAGCGTCTGTGTGCAGACCTCCTGCAGCACGGCCCTGACGTGCGTTGCGATGGCCTGCATGGACCTCCTGGCCGGGAACTCCGACATGGCCATGGCCGGCGCCGCCTCCATTCTCTTCCCGCAGGCTGTGGGCTACCTCCGCCTCGAGGTGGGCCCACGCCTCTGTCACAAGCGATATGCGTCACCTCAACCTCCCATCCTATCTGCCCACTCGCGCCTACCGCAGATACATACTCACATGCAAGCGCGCTGTGAGGAGTGGCGGAGGCTTCCAGCCGCACAGATCGTTCCTCTAAATGCTGAAATCAACGCTCAAGAATGTGCTGGCGGCCAGGCGGGGCTGTTGGCATCAGGCGGATGCCACGGGGCAGGTGTGGAACCGGGGCGGTGCATGTCGTATGTAGTGGCCTGAGGGCGGAGGCGTATGCCCGCGGTGATCTGGCAGGAGATGTGGAGAAAACGGGGAAGGGGTGGTGGCTGAACAGGGCATGCCCAACTCTATCGACGGGCACTGCCGCACTTTCGACGCTGCAGCCAGCGGCACGATGTTTGGAGATGCCACCGGCACCGTGTTCCTCGAGGCCGCGAGGCAAGAAGGACCCAGTCGTGCCGCGACCCCACTGGCCTACATCAAGGTGCGGGCAGATGCAAGCCCTCCGGCCCCCAACACAGCAGCTTCAGAGCTACTTCTGCATATCGGCCGGAAACAGCAAGGCAGGTCTCTGCGGGGCCAGCGCCGATGCCGGGAAGAAATGAGGGTGGCACCTGTAGCCCTGAAGTAGGGGGCCCCCGGGGCCTCGATGCCACATTTGGGCCTCATTTGAGCTCCGGGTATTCCCCAGGATCTCGCTTCCGCTTCTCTTCAGCGTGCCAGCTCGTGCTGTTGGTTTCAAGCACTGCGCGGGGACAAGACGTGCCTAGCGGCCCTGCCGTGCCCTCGAGCGCCGCAGCCTTTTGCAGATCCCTGCATCGCTCTTGACATGGGCTTGCCTACCAGCTGACCGGCTTGCCTGCCAGCTAACTGGCTTGTTTTCGAGCTGACTGGCTTGCCTACCGGCTGACTGGCTTGCCTACCAGCTGACCGGCTTGCCTACCAGCTGACCGGCTTGCCTGCCAGCTAACTGGCTTGTTAAAGAGGTGACTGGCTTGTCTACCAGCTGACTGGCTTGCCTACCAGTTGACCGGCTTGCCTACCGGCTAACTGGCTTGTTTGCGAGCTGACCGGCTTGCCTACCAGCTGACTGGCTTGCCTACCGGCTAACTGGCTTGTTTCCGAGCTGACTGGCTTGTTTACGAGCTGACTGGCTTGTTTACGAGCTGACTGGCTTGCCTACCGGCTGACCGGCTTGGCTACCAGGTGACTGGCTTGTTTACGAGCTGACTGGCTTGGCTACCGGCTAACTGGCTTGTTTACGAGCTGACCGGCTTGCCTACCAGCTGACTGGCTTGTTTACGAGGTGACTGGCTTGCTTACCGGCTGACCGGTTGCCTACCAGCTGACCGGCTTGCCTACCAGCTGACTGGCTTGCCTACCGCTAACTGGCTTGTTTACGAGATGACCGGCTTGCCTACCAGCTGACCGGCTTGCCTACCAGCTGACTGGCTTGCCTACCGGCTGACCGGCTTGCCTACCAGCTTACTGGCTTGTTTACGAGCTGACCGGCTTGCCTACCAGATGACTGGCTTGTTTACGAGCTGACTGGCTTGGCTACCAGCTGACTGGCTTGGCTACCGGCTAACTGGCTTGTTTACGAGCTGACTGGCTTGCCTACCAGCTGACTGGCTTATTTACGAGCTGACTGGCTTGCCTACCGCTGACCGGCTTGCCTACCGGCTGACTGGCTTGCCTACCGGCTAACTGGCTTGTTTACGAGCTGACCGGCTTGCCTACCGGCTGACCGGCTTGCCTACCAGGTGACTGGCTTGTTTACGAGCTGACCGGTTTGCCTAGCAGCTGACTGGCTTGCTTTTGCCAGTTCTGTGGCATGACCGACGACGAGGCTGAGGTTGGGAAGGGGGGCTACTTGGGGCCTGGAACAGGGCTATGGAATCAACAACGACGGGCGCCAGAAGGAGTCCTTCAACGCGCCCAGCATCCCTGGGCAGCAGGCGGCTATCCAACGCGCGATTCAGCACGCGGGCGAGGCCCCGACATCGGTGACGTACGTGGAGTGCCATGGAACCGCCACCCTCATGGGGGACCCCATCGAGGTGGCCGCCCTGAGTCTAGCGTTTACCGGAGGAGGTAAGCGAGACGCAGATCGGGGGCCTTGGTGCACGCTCGGTGCTCTCAAGCCGAACTACGGCCACTCCAACTACGCCGCGGGCATGGGCGCGGTGATCAAGGTGGCGGCGGCGGCATGCGCGCAACGGCTCCCGGGCCAGATCAACTTCACACAGCTCAACCCGCACATCGCGCTGGAGGGCTCTCCGTTCACCATCCGCCGCGAGGCTGCACAGTGGAATGGTGCAGGCCCACAGGGCCGCAGGCTGGCCGGCATGACGTGTCTGGGGATGGGGGGAACCAACGTGCACATGTTGGTGGAGCAGGTAATGGCGTCTCTCTCCCCCTGGTTTGCGGCGTGCCTCGCGTACTCCCTGGCATGACCTGCCTTAAGAGCCTTCCCATGCTCGGGTCTGCCTGCTCTACTCGCATGTCTGGCGCCTGCGAGATGATAGGAAGCTGGCTCAAGAGCCGAGCATGGGGGTGTTCAGAAGGCAGTGACCCATTACGAAAGGGAAAGCTGAGGCTGGTGGGGGGGAGAGGTGCAGGTTGCAGTGGAGGAGGCTGCGAGTGAATGTGTCTCCGCCTCCGAGAGTTTAAACAGCGTGAAGGCCGGCGGTGCTGCACCGCCTCCGCTTGCGCAGCTGGTGGTGGTGTCGGCTCGTACCCGGAAGGCTCTGCTGGAGCAATGCGCCCAGCTGCGCCGCCGCGTTGCCGAGATCGCCCAGGGGCGGCAAGGCGCAATGTGCCCGGCGGGCACCAAGCTGCCCTCCGTGGCGGACGTGGCGCTGACCTTGCAGCGCGGCCGCCGCCAGTTCAATAAGCACCGCCTGGCGACGGTGTGCACAACCGCTGCCGAGCTGGAGGCGGCGCTGGGTGACCCGGCTGGCCTGTGTGGTCTGCGCGCAGAGGCGGACCACCAGGCGCAGAGCGTTGCGGCAGGTATAGCCTCTTGCGCATGAAGTGCTCCTCCTCTCCCTCTGCCTCGCACATGCTTTCCTATATCTTCTACTTTCTCTCCTACTGCCTCTTGTTGCACATCGCGGGACAAGCCCCGCGCACGCGCCTGCATGGGCCAGCCACTTGCGGCGCCTCCGTGCGCGCTCCCAATGCACCTGCGTCATGCCCCGTATGCCGTATGGCACAGGGGTGGAGTTGCACGCACCCTGCTGATATCCCCCCTGCAGGGCCGAAGCTGGCGTTCTTGCTCCCAGGTGCAAGCACCGGTGGGGAAGAGGTGGCCGGGCTGATGCGAGCCGCCAACGCGCTGGCGAAGGTACAGCCGGTGTTCCGCCGCGCTTTCGAGGAGTGCGGCGCGGTGACGCAGCAGCTCACCGGGGAGGCGCTGTGCCGGCCGGGGACCCCTGCAACGAGCCTCATCTTCGCGGTGCAGCACGGCTGCGTGTCCCTGCTGGTGGCGGGCGGGATGCACCCCGCCGCCATCGCTGCGCAGGGCATCGGCGAACTGGTCGCGGCGGTGCACGCCAGAGTGCTCTCCCTCGAGACCGCGCTTCAGGTGTGCGCGCCCTCCCGGAATCCCCCTCCTCCTCCCCCCAACTCTTTTCACGTGACCCAGAGCTTTTCTCGCGCTACTATCACTCTGGCGCACCGCATGGGAGGGCGATAGCACCGTCCTGCCGGTGGCTCACGTCCTCGCCCGAAATCCGCCGCTTGTCTGCTCCGTCACCCACCTTGCTGTCTGCATCCTTGTCGATCTCTGATGTTCTCGGGTATGGACGGCTGCTGTGGGTCACCAGCCTCCCACGGTCGACACGCTGATTTCTGTGGATGGGCTCCTGGACCTCCGCTTGGGGTCCCCAGGGCTGCTCTTCCGTGTGCCTGCATGCTTTTCCTCACAGTCAGGATTGCACGGATCAGATCAATGGCACACATAACCTTGCCTGTCAGGGTGGAGCTGGGGCTGGCTCGGCGCCGTTGCCTGTCAGGGTGGAGCTGGGGCTGACCCGGCGCCGTTGCCTGTCAGGGTGGAGCTGGGGCTGACCCGGCGCCGTTGCCTGTCAGGGTGGAGCTGGGGCTGACCCGGCGCCGTTTCCTCTCGGCTGCAGGTCCTTGCCTGTCAGGGTGGAGCTGGGGCTGACCCGGCGCCGTTGCCTCTCGGCCGCAGGTCCTTGCGGAGCCGTGCAACGCTCTGCAGCATCTGCAGCGCGCCAACCTCAGCGCGCCCGCCGTGGCGATCTACTCTGCGCATGCCGGCTGCTTGCTGTCTGACGTGAATGCACGGGATCCGCTCTTGTGGGCCGAATGCCTGCGCGCGGACTCCCCCTCGAAGTTCAACCCGGCACTTACCCTGGCGGAGGCGGGCGTCCGCGTTCTGGTGGAGTGCGGGGGCTCCGGTGCGCTCCTCGACCTCGTATGGGACCAGCTCGCGGGCGAGGCCTCCCCGAATCGTGAGTGGGGCTTGAGGGACTTCACTCTCTGCAACCTGCTGCCGACGAGAGGCGGAGAAGGCACCGCTTCGGACCCGGTCACCGCCCACCTGGCCGCCATCCGCCACGTGTGGCTCGCCGGGGTGTCTGTGGAGTGGGAGGCGCTGGGCATGCCTCAGTCAGAGCTGGGGGTGGAGGATAGGAGGGTGCCCCTGCCAACATACCCCTTCGAGGCGGCGGAGTGCGGTCCCGCGCAGCTCGCCGCGGTCATGGAGAAGCCGGCGGAGAAGCCGGCGGCTGCGGTGGGGGGCGCGCGTCTGGAGAGTGCGGGCGAATGGCTCTCGGTGCCAACCATGGTGCGGGCCACAGCGCCGCGTGGCGCGGGGCTCAAGGCGCAGCGCGAGGCGCCGCGCGTGGTGCTGGTGCTCGGGCGCAGCACGCTCTGCGGGGGCGGCGGCGGGCAGGTGGAGAGCGCAGTGCTACAGGAGCTGCACTGCCGCGGGCACCGCGTCGTGTTGGCCACTCTCGGCGCTGAGCGGTGCAGCGGCGGCGATGCTCACTCCGGCTTCGTGCTCCGAGCAGGTGCCCTGACGATCCCTTTGCCTTCCATGTGTGCATCCCCGTCGCTTGCAGCTGAGTGGCGTGCCGAGGCGGGGCGGCGTGGATGTGCGCCGCCACCATGACGGCGGCAACACCCAATTCGGTTGGCAGCAGAGAGGCGCCCTGGCAGCAGAGATGTGTGAGAGCAGGTAGAAAGCGGTGCGCTTTTGACCACACGCTGAGGGACTTGTGATGGAAGATGGAAGGTGCTTTGCCCATTCCGTTGGAGGTGACGCGTGGTGTGCATGCCCCGGTGGAGCGGCTGCAACTGCAGAATGCCGCGAAGTGGTTGTCACGCTGCGCACCGCCTGAGTGCTGTTCCGGCGATGTGCGGCATGCTGGGGCAGGTGCTGAGCTGCAGGGCGACCTGGAGTGGCTCGTGGAGCGCCTGGCCGAAGCAGATCTCCTCCCCGAGCAGCTGCTGCACCTGCTGAGCCTACCGACGGGGGCAGCGGACTGTGAGAGCGCTGCGGCGGAGTGGGCGAGCCTTGTGGCGCTAACCAAGGCAGTGGCGGCGCCCGCGTGGACGGAGCACTTCTCGCGCCGCGGCCTCGACGTGCGCGTGGTGACACAGCGGCTGCTAAGCGTGAGCGGGGAGGCGGCAGACCCCCTCAAGGCGGTGCTGCTTGGCCCCGTGATTGTGATCCCCCAGGAGTACCCCTTCATCAACACACAGATCATCGACGTTGATGAGGGCGGACATCCCGGCGCGTCCACTAGCCTGGCAGCAGCTCTCGGAGTGGAGCTCAGCCAGCTGCCGCACGGCGCCGACAAGCTGCTGGCGCTGCGGAGTGCCGGCGCCGGCCTGCGGAGCCGGCGCCGCGGCCAAGTCCAGCGGTGGCGCTTGGACTATGCGCAGCTGCCCCCTATAGCCGGAGCTCCACCAGAGATGCCCTTCCAGCCCGCGGGTGAGTTCCATTCGCCCTGCACCGCATCGGCGCTTCCGGGCTCGGTCTCCCGGCATCCTTGCCTGCCTCCAACCCAACCTGCTGTGTGATAGGTGAGCGCCCGACCCAACTCCAAACAGCCCCTGCTTGTGCTCGCGATGACTGACTGCCTGCAGAGACCGCAAATGGTCTGGAACAGCACTGCAAAATTGAAGGGCGCACGCCACGAGTGGTCTCCACGGAGCGGGTCCAGAGCGGAGCTCTAGCCTTCGGACCTGCAGCTCACTGACGGAAAATTCGGTGGGCGGAATACTCAGGGGTGTATCTCATCACTGGCGGCCTCGGACGCATCGGCCTCTCACTGGCCAAGTCCATCCTGGAAGCCGCTGCAGGGAGCATCGTGGTGCTGTCCACCAGGTGAGACCGGCCGCGAGGTTGTCCTCCAGCTGTCCCAGGCGGGAGAGAGAGGTTGAGCTTCCCGCTACGCCTAAGCTGCCAGTACGTCATTAGAGGGGACGGTGTAGGCCTCCGCTAGGGGCAAAATGTGAGAGTGCCTGCTGTGAGAGTGCCGTGGATGGCGGAGTGCAGCGCGCTACTGTCTGCATTTAGGATTTCCCGGCCGCTGTCCTGGTCATGGGGATCGCCGCGTAAATTTAGCTCGGATCCAATACCTTGCGCTGGTCAGTGATTGGCTGCCTGACGTGACTGGTTTGTGTGGAGCCAGGGGTGCTGTTCCCAAGTGCGAGGAATGGGCAAAAGCCGTCGCAGATGGAGGTCTGGCTTCGCGGCTGGCGGGTGCACTGCCCCTGCTGCAAGAGTTTGGGAAGCGCTTCCGTGTGGTGGGTAGTGCGAAGGTGCACACCGCCAGCGGAGCGCAGGCGCTGATAGAAGATGTGCGCGGCCAGCATGGACACTTGGATGGTGTGCTGCACCTGGCGGGGCTGGCGGACCTGCGCTACATCCCGGAGGTGAGGGGACATCCTGTCCACCCTTGCACAGCCCCTTGGCCGAATTTCGATTTCTGCACACATGCCGTGCAGTCACGGGCGAGCCACTAGGGCATAAGGTGCTCCCAGTGCTCCTGGCGCCACAGCAGATATTGCAGTATGCGATGTCCGAGTCACCGCAGACACAGAGACAGTGAATAACTGACAGCGAATTACTGCGGAGAGAATGCGCCTGGTGAACGTAGTGACAAGGAGAAGTTGAAGAGGCGGAGTGGCGAGTTGTGCCAGGCGTCGCGCGAGCTGCTGCAACAAGAGATGGAGCCAAAGGTGGAAGGCACACTGGCACTGGAGGAAGCGCTGCAGGGGGCGCTGGAGGTGAAGTTTGTTGTGGTGTTCTCCAGTATGGCCGCGATCCTGGGCGGATATGGCATGGTCGCCTACACTGCTGCCAACTGCTTCATGGATTCCTTTGTGGCAGAGCGTGCTGCTGACCGGGCAGAGTCCGGGGGCTCGGGCCCACACTGGCTCTCCTGTAACTGGGATGATTGGCAATTCGAGTACGGCAAAGAGCAAACAGGTATGCTTGCCACCGACTATTCCAGCAACCCTTGCAGAATGCACGCTGCGGAGATGGGACCCCACGCTACACCCCCCCTGCAATTTGCTTCGAGAAGCATTCTCCCCTTGGCTCACTCTGCAACGGACTCAGGCATCGCATCGAGCATGCGCACTTCTGTGCTGCACCTGTTCGCCGCTTGGCGCAGCATGCGGGCTACTCGTCCAAAGCGTGACAATGATTGGATGTGGCTAGTTGCGTCACCTGGCGTGGAGACCAAGCCGGGTAACCTTTTAGCGCCAGACGTGATGGGCTGCAGCTGGGAGAGGCCGGCACGCAAGAGCTAACCCAGAGCGCGGTGTGGTGCCTTGCACAGCGGCGTATGCGTTGACAGGGACGGACGCCTTCGCCATCACCCCTGAGGAGGGCTTCCAGGCGCTCGTGCTGGCCCTCGAGTCCGGGCTCCCTCAGGTGACCACCGGAAATCTAAGACCCCAAGATCGATGAATTGTGACGGGATAGACTCGAGGGCAGATGCTCAGCAACATGTGAAGATCTGCTGCAAATGTTTCAACCTCCAGCAGGCGCTCGTTTGTGCTTGAGGCAGAATTGCAGCTCCCTTGTGCGGGCAGCGAGGCAATCCTGAGACACAGGAGGCAAGGGCGCAGCCGAGCGTCCCCTCTCTTGAGAAAGTGTTTCCACAAAGCATCCCACACGCATACAGCACTTTGCTACACTCGGGCCTTTTGGGTTGTTCCTGAACGCGGCCGGGCAAGGGTAAGGATGGGACCATGAGGCCACGTCCATGGGACAGCGAGATGAGATGAGTGCATGAAGCAAATTGAGGAACTGTGAAAAGTGCAAAGACTGAGCTATGCTTGCCTCCTCTTTCACTCGGAGGGAAGAGCCATTGCTGCTGGATCACCGGGCACCCCTCGACCATTTTGGTGACAAAAAGGAGGGCCTTGCTCTGGGATGCAGGTGCTGGTTTCGCCCCGGGCGCTGCCTCCTCGGTTGCTGCAATGGCTCTACATCCGCAACGACATGTCCGTTACAAAGGATGTCGCTTGTCCCATTCCTACATCGACCACTGAGGAAGATGCGCAGGCTGCCTTGCACCAGACGCTGCTCTCCGTGTACAGCAAGGTAGTGCGCCATGTGGCTCGCCCATGTTTCTCAGTGCGATATAGTGCATGGCCACCATTGTCACTTTGCCACAAGCCAAATGAGCCAAATGACACGGCCTTAAACACAGGGTTATCGCTCTGCCCACAAGCCTCGTGCGCTTAAGCCTGTCGTTTGACTTTGGAAACTTTCGGGATTAGGGATTGTCAGTTGGCTGGGGAAGGCTATTCCTTGTTCCGTGTGGTGTGCGCAAATTGTTATCAGTTGGCAATGCATTATTGTTGTCATTTTCATCGTGTGCCTGACGGAGCTCTGCAATCGATCATGAGGTCATAATTGTGACTTTTGCTTCAGAGTGATGGCCAGCGGCGTTGCCAAGTAAGGATTCTGCAAGTTGAAGCAATGTTTAGCGGCATTGGGCGAATTCTTTCTTGCCTGTGAGGATCCATATTGAGATTTGATGTGTATGTTTCCCCAGATTCTCGCCGACGACACTCTGAAGGGGTCTGATAATTTCTTCGAGATGGGAGCCGACTCGTTGACTGCAGCTGAGGTCTTGATGCAGCTGAAACGAGCTCTGCCGGCATTTGGTGGTGATTTCAACATCAGGGTGATCTTCGAGCATCCAACCGTTGATGATCTTGCGACATATCTCAACAGCAAAGTGAGGGATTCTTAAAGAGAAAGATCCTACCGAATCATCCAGTACCAATAATAATGAGTAATAGCAACGTGTAGTGTGCCAACACTATGCCAGTTTTAGTGTATACGCCAGAAATCGCAACTCTGCCCGGGCAAGATGCCCGCTTGGAATATATCTAGAGATATACGGCAATGACTATGAAAGCATAGGTATGTATGGTTTGTAATAATTATAATTGCAAACCAACGAATTACATAACATGTATGCACACATCCACAAAGTCACTCATGCAGAGGATATAAAGCTGGCGGCTTCATGTATACAGCCATATATACATACAAGGTTGTGTGTGTGTGTGTGTATGCCTATCCTTGCGAATCCTTTGGCACCCCGTAGCCACAGGGGACTGCACTATGTACAAACGGACTTCTGAAATAATCACCCAAATTTTCGCAATGACCGATTCAGATCGAAATTTCAGGGTTTTCGATGCAGCATATGTTAAACCTAAATTCGCATACTCATTTTTTCGAAGCGCAGTAAGTTCGTATGTATTACTATGCTTCCTAGGAAGCATACTGATAGCATAGCTGGTTTCTACAGGTGTCTTGTGACATAATATGAAGACATTCTTGAAAACGAGCTTCATTACGTGAGCTCACACCTCGGAGCGCTCAATCGAGCATCCGCTATACCTCCCGTGGTGCGGGGGTATATCGGATGTGCGCAACGGATGCGCAAGAGTCTCGGCATCAATATTCTGTTCTCCTCTTTATCTAGATCAACGCCAATCAAACGCTACAAGCGGTAATCACCCGGTAATCACTTTTACTTGTAAAGTTGGAACTTAGCGCAAAGTGCCAAGCTCGCGGGCATCCTAAAATGTTGAGATTTACTTACTTGATCCGAAGATTGTTGGTACCCTCGGGTTACTAACAGTCTAGGTAATAATATACGAACCATATGCGTGCTCAATATCACGCAGATAGCTCATATACATCAAGTCAACTAAGGGCTGCCAGCCCTTTTCGCTCAGCGACGGAAAACCAACATGAAAACTGCGAGAGTTCTCAACGGGGAAAATAATTCTGATCGGCCGCTCTGAATCGCCGAAAACGTGATTCTGTAATTTCCGGCGATTCTGAGCCGTCATCGCGATGTCATGGCAAATTGGGAAAAAATAGCCGCGTTTGGGTGATTATTTCAGAAGTCCGTTTGTACCCACGCCGGGGATCAAAGGATTCAGCACACACTTTGGGACACTCATTCGGATTCTCTGGAGCTCACTAACGAAGAATGTGACCCCCTAAGCCTCACTGAGCCACCCGAGCCCCTCTGCATCTGCACCGCCAGCGCACTGCCGCCATGTGCCCGAAGTCGCTTCATCCCTGCCCCCCGAGCTGCGCGAGCCATATCTCCACCACCAAGCCCACGCGCAAGACCACTCCTCTGCTCCCTGAGCCTCACTGGGCCACCTGAGCCCCTCTGCGGCTGTCCTGCCGGCGCACTGCTGCTGTGTCTCTGGAGCCGGCTCACCTCCGCCAATCGAGCCACCCCTCCACCACCAAGCCCCCATCCCACATCACCCCGCTGCCCCCTACAGCCTGGTCTCAAGAGAGCTTGCCCACCCACGCCACGGCCAGAATGGCCAAGCGCTGTCCCAAGGGGCTGAGAATGATAAACTGGGTTGCCCTCATCCAAACTTGCGCATCCGCCACCGACTTGCGCCTGTAGCCCTCTACCCCCAGCACCAACTCCCCGCGACTGGAGCCCTTGCGCTGATTGCCTTGCGAGGTGGCCGCGAACTTGAGCTATGCGCTCCACACTTGCGCTGTAACTGTCACGCCGCACTGTTCCTACGTGGGGTCCCATCCCCACAGTTGCCTGCGTGTCCCAATCCCTCCCGGTGATATATATATATACACACACACACACACACATATAACACCGCATATATATATATGTGTGTGTGTGTGTGTGTGTCCCCAGCATTTGCACCATCTAGTAGAATATCTTCGGTTAATGTAAAGTGTTTGTGCTGGAATGTTGGTGTCCACTATGAAAATCTGCACATTCATCATCAATAATCACATCATTGCAATATTCTGCTTGATATCGTATTGATTTGTTTAAATTTGCTAAATATGGCATATTATTGTGCAGACGACGTCTCAAACTATTCCTCTCAGTACCAAACAAATAATCACGCGTCAACATGCAGTGCCAGAATCCGGATGCTGACGGAACTGCTGATAGGCATCTACGATGATGTCTTATTGCTAGGGTGAGCACGAAACACCAAACACACAACACGCATTTGCAAGAAGGCATTCTTTACAAAATAAATGTTACTCTAGAGCTGAGTTTTATTCTAGTTCCTTAGGTGGTGGATCTGTCAGACTTGACAGGCAAAGGGGTCCCAGGGTTCAGAACCACCCCCCCTAAGCCTAGGGGGATGTCTGGCCTTAGAGTCCTGGGTACCCCCTCCCCCCTTCCCTTCTCCCAGGTTGTGGGCGGGTGGGTTAACAAATCTGAGACACTAGTCAGGTTGAAAGTTTTACTCCAGGTTTCCCACTAGTGTTGCAAGGTCAGAATGATTGCAGCTCGTCCAAAAGTGAGCTGCAATTCCTAGGAAAACTACTTCTAAGAGTTCTAGGATGGTGGTGACCCAATAGCCATCCATCAGAATCCATTCTATGGATTCACTCTCCATTTCCCCGAATGGGTGGAGAGGACTGGGCTCCAAATGCTAGGCCCAGCTACGTGGCCACAATAACTTAGCCAAGTTGTGACTCCTCATGACCAGCCCTTCCTTGGGAGGGTGTCATCACTGGTGGTTCTCCTCCCGTTGCATTTCTCATCTGCATCCAAGGGATGTCCCTGCCTCGGGTGTTTGGCCCCAGCTAGAGACAAAATGAGAAAAGCCTTTGGCAGAGCATTCAAGCCTGAGTTCTCAGTCAAATCGAGAGCTTTCTGTCCCATTTTCCAGGGTTCCTTCAGGGCAGGCTAGGGAACAAAGCTGGGGGTTTATTTGTCCCCACAATAAACTTGATTAACCCTTGCAGTCTTAATTGACAAAATAAATAGCACATCATCGCCCAACGCAAGAATTTGTCACTTGGTATCGAGATTAATATGTGTCCATAACTTACGGACCCAATACCGTACAAGCAATGGACAGCAAGCACAATGCTGAATATTGGCCCCATCAAGTGGAAATATGAGTGAAAGCCATCGAACGCCTGTAAAAGAAAATTCTTGCTAAATGTCCTTCAGATACAACTCCATGAAACACAACAAATAATCGTAAGTCGCCGGGGCTTGGGTGGTACTCATTTGGGACCTGATCAAAACCTTAATATACGCCATGTGGGCAGCGTGGGCCATGCTCTTGAAAATGCTCTAAGGCAGCAGTGGCAAGAGAGCGGAACTCGGAACATGGGCTGAGGACTCCATCGAGTGGCACTGGTGACCTAACAATGTCAAGAGCAGATTCTCCTCCGACAAACCAAAATTTCCCTACATCAACGTCAAAACAATAATTTATCCAATAGAAATGCGGCGCCATTCGAGGCAGCCAGCAACAACGCCGGAAGTTGAGACGGAGGGTCCAAAATTCTTTCAGACCGGTCGGACTTTCTGGCAAATCTGGTCTTATCAACATCATTGCTCATCAGCTCAGATCACGCACATCATCTACTATCTCATCCCAAGAGTGATCTACAACTTACCGATAAACCCACTTGCTACATTTCCGTCATCTCGTGCTGATGAACTGCATGTCCTGTGTTTCACAATCGAAATTATCCACTGTTCTGACAGGTTTTTTGCACCCGATGAAGGTAGGGATGTGTATTATGTAACACGTATAATATTGTCTTATCAGGGGAGTTCATCGTGCCTAGGTCATACTCGCTGACATGCAAACCTAGCTGGCCTAGAGCTGCCATACACACGCTATGTACACTTTATTCAGCCCTGTAATGAGGGGCTTCCCATGCCGGCGCCGAAGATGCCACATTCCCGGTCAACAAGGCATCCTGAATGACAGCTAATTGGCTACTGAGTGATCGAATCATCGCAGCGCAGGGAAGCTTGTCCTCCGCATTCCTGCACAGCACCAACGCACTGTTAGCTTCTCTTAGCATAAGGCGTTCTCTCACCACACTCTGCCAATCTTGAAAATGAATTGCGGGCTAACACTGTCACATTGCTATGCCCCAGTATAATGTGACACGAGTTTACCAGTTTTTCATCATGATTCAAAATCGGACATCAGAGCTGCAGGGTTGACCTTTTTATCCCTGTCCTACATTGGAGTGGAGCTTGCTGCTTTTGGGGATACAGAGAAAGCCAAGATGCCTCATCGAACACGAGATGCCACAAATCCACCTCAGACATAGAATTGAGGACAGTGCACGATACTATAAGCTCAAGTCAGCTTCAAAGGCTGACTCAATGAACTTGCTTGGAATCAGTCAATGAATCCTAGCAGATCTCTATGAAGCCAGTGATCATCAAGTATCACAATCGTCTGTGAAATCAGATGAGGTGTAAATGTTAACAGAAGCGAGTTCTGAGCCTGTGATTGGAATGTATTGCTCTACAGGCTTCGCAGCACCTGAACGGCTGTTTCAACTGAAATGTATGCAAAATTTTTGTCCGCGGCATTGGATGCATGCATTGGCTAACCTCTCCGCAGCATGACGCACCTCGGAGGCTGAATAGCTGCCACAGCCGCCCTGCGGATCGCCGCCAAAGAGCCACGGACCTCGGCAGCAAGCGGATAACATCCATGCCCCGCAGCGGCCGCACAGTCCCGCCGGATCGCCATGGCGAGGCCCCTCTGCTCGACAGCGTTCACTTGTTTGTCTTTTCCAATTTGACGGGAGGTGAGCGCCAGCTTGGCATCAGGGAAGCGTGACTGCGCTTCATCACCGTGAACACTGCAGTCCAGACAGATGTGATCTGTCAGCTGCAACTATTCTCGCGCTCCTTTCTACGCATAGGCAATCAAGCCGCATGCCACTGCAACATGCCACGTTATGCATATGCAATTAATCCGCCTGGCACTACAACACCACAGGCTATGCATATGTAACTGATCCATACCCTTAGATTACGGACACTTCGTTCGAGAGCCTGTAATCCACCCCCGCACCATATGACAAAATGACACAGCAGGACACTGACACTGGACACCGACCAACCCAGCAGTGTGTTCAAACCTCCACATATGAGGACACATGCGAAAATTACCACTACGAGGAGAGTCCGTCTCACCTGGTCTGTAGCCCCGGCTGCATCCCCCTCAGCCGAGTTGTCAACGCACACAACGTCGTGGTCTGAGAAAGTGACCTTTCATGCTCCCTGCGGCATTTGGACCTTGCGTCAGCCGCTTTCTCTGTGTCCCGTCGTCAGCAGATATAAGAGCCGGCTTCACGCCACGTGGGCTCTGCGGGCGGGGGAGGGCAGGTCAGACAGTAATGGCACCTCGGGCACTGAATGGCCACCAACGCAGCTCTACGAATCGTTGCCACGGACTGTTGAAGGTCTCGAGGGTCCCAGCATGCCACGTCGCCATGGTTGGCCCCCCCCGTGGATGCTTGCACGACCATGGCAGCGGCGTCGGACGTGGCAGCTTTATCCTCATCCTCGGAAGCGCCGGCCCACGCACCGGGCAGCCGGGCGCCGGGCAGCAGGGCGGCCATTCTCTCGATCTGAGCTTCCACTCTTCTCTGCGTTACCCAAGCGCGCTATCAACGAGATGCTGGTAATGCCGAGAGCACTGCATATGCAATGAAAACACAGAGGTAACTTGTGGGAAAAGTATGGGAAATTGACAGTCCTCTTGGGACGTGGCCTTTGAGCCCCCTCAGCTCGTTGCTTGGTACATGGCACCAATCCTGACCCTTGATCTTAGACAATGCCTGACGGGGACTGCAAGCGTCACGGTAAAAAACATCGCTCCATTGTTCACTCCTGCAGGATTCATGGCTGTTCCCTCGCTCAACCCTGGCAAACCCGAGCCATTGTCAGGGGCATTGTGAGCAGGCACACAGGATGCGTGACCATCAGGTAGAAGCACCTCAACGGTGAACGAAGATTCAAACACGCCACTGTGCGCTGAAGACTCCGCTCTCGAAGTGCCTGGCTTCCTCACGGGGGCTCGCTGCACGCCCTCCAGTCTGGATCCGCCCACCATCGAGTCGTCATCGCCCACCGAATCTGCCTCCGCCTCGGTCGGCAGGGACTCTGACGACGTCCTGCGCTTATCCTCGGCTTCCACCTGAAGCAGCAACCTCCAAGCGTCCGGTCATGACACGGTGCGTGCGAAACTGCCGTGTTCTTGTTGACGCTGTGACGCACACCTTGACTTCGGCCCCGGCCCATGCGCAAGTCACTGCAGCTCATGCCACAGGGCATGCCAGAAGTGCGGAAGTGCCATCTACCACCGCGTTGTCGCACCTCTCACCACCACCTCCACTGTTCGCCCGGACCAACCACACGCAGATCTGTTGCGCCAGTCTCCTCTGGCAGGAGCAGCTGTCCATTCGGAAGTCTCGCAAGCCGAGGAGCCGGCTGCAGATCAGGCAGGCTAATTGTACGAAACGGCGATTCTGCCCTGTAGATGAAGCCGGAGGGTTCAGGGGTTTCTGACCCTTTTTTCTGCATCACGTTCAAGGAAGGGTCTGGGCCTGTCCCTTATGTAAAGCACAGGGACTAGGAGGGAGGACAGGCGAGGAGGCGAGGCGCCATCGACTGTGGGTACCTTGTGTCTGCAGGGAGTGACGGCCCTTCGGCTGGCATCCACGCGTGCATGGCTGGAGGCAAGCTCGCCTTCCTCGAATGTCCTGGGTATCCATTCTGCGCCTTGATCCGCTATACCTCCAGCGCGCTGCTCCGTTGCCTGCGCTGTGAAAATCCGTGCGAGAGCGAACACGTGAGCCTCGAAGGCCTTTGGGCCCCCGTCGATCCGGTCGTTCGGCCGCGAGCCTCAAGGCACCGCACCTCGCTTCACAGCCTCACCCCGAGCGCGGCCAAGATTAAAGGTGTCTCTCAGGCGCCTGGTAAATGTGTCTATGTTGTCAATGGATGTCAATACGGAATATCCGAAGCCCACAGCTTCGCATTTATTGAAAATATAGGTTACACCATACATGAGGTGTGAGTGCCGGTCTGTCTCCATCTAACATTTGCTCCAAGTCGAAAGTCCGCGGCCAAAGAATGCTGCGCGAGCTTCACTTCGAACAGAACAACACACAACCAAGCTTGTGGATGGGCATGCACGCTAGTGGGGGATGGAGCTTCGCTCAGGTGACATGACAGACCGGAGAGCACTGCGCGACGCAACAGGCCCACAAAAGTGCTGAGCCCACTCCCTTCAGAGGATGGGGCGTGTGGCCCCTAGCCCCTGCACAGTCCTAGGAACTGAGTAGGAGTACCGGCTGGTGCAGCCCACGAATCGCACGAAGAAGGGGAATACCAACGGAGCGGCGGACTCCGCACCATTACAGCCCTGTGTCCGCACAAATTACAAGGCAAATGCGCCCACCACAGGGATCGACCAGATTGCATTTACACTGGCGGGCTCGCCAGTGTTCTTGTGATATTCAGGGGCGGTAAGGGCTGCAGGCTGAGGGAGTGCCGGCGCAAGCCAGAGGCGGCCGTGTACCTGCACTGCCGCTCACACTTTGTGTAAAGGTCGGGTCAGCCTCTTGATGCTCGCCCTCGGAAGCTGATTCCGTGAGCTGCTGCTGCAGTTTCAGTATCTCTTGCTGCTCACGACGAAGCGCTGCCTCCATCTCCCGGTGTGCAATTAATGCCTCGTGCTCTGCAACTGTTTCCTGAGCACTGTGGACCGCCGTGCCATGACGCCAAGAAGCAGCATGCTCGGCCACCGTCTGCGCCTCCCGCTGGTCCTTCAGTGTCTCCGCCTCCTGCTTCCACAATTCCACGTGACCCGCCACCTTCTGCGCCTCCCGCTGGTCCTTCCTCACCTCTGCCGTGTCCCTCCAGCTCGCCGCATGCTCGGCCACCGTCTGCGCCTCCCGCTGGTCCTTCAGCGTCTCCGCCTCCTGCTTCCACAATTCACGTGACCGCCACCTTCTGCGCCTCCCGCTGGTCCTTCAGCGTCTCCGCCTCCCTCACTGCTTCCACAATTCCACGTGACCCACTACCTTCTGCGCCTCCCGCTGGTCCTTCAACGTCTCCGCCTCTTGCTTCCACAATTCACGTGACCGCCACCTTCTGCGCCTCCCGCTGGTCCTTCCTCACCTCTGCCGTGTCCTCAGCTCGCCGCATGCTCAGCCACTGTCCTGCGCCTCCCGCGGTCCTTCAGCGTCTCCCGCCTCTTGCTTCCACATTTCCACGTGACCGCCACCTTCTCGCCTCCGCTGGTCCTTCCTCACCTCTGCCGTGTCCTCCAGCTCGCCGCATGCTCGGCCACCGTCTGCGCCTCCCGCTGGTCCTTCAGCGTCTCCGCCTCCTGTTTCCACATTTCCACGTGACCCGCCACCTTCTGCCTCCCGCGGTCCTTCAGCGTCTCCATGCACCTGCTTCCACAATTCACGTGACCTGCCACCTTCTGCGCCTCCCGCTGGTCCTTCCTCACCTCTGCCGTGTCCCTCCAGCTCGCCGCATGCTCGGCCACCGTCTGCGCCTCCCGCTGGTCCTTCAGCGTCTCCGCCTCCTGCTTCCACAATTCCACGTGACCCGCCACCTTCTGCGCCTCCCGCTGGTCCTTCCTCACCTCTGCCGTGTCCCTCCAGTTTGCCGCATGCTCGGCCACCGTCTGCGCCTCCCGCCGGTCCTTCAGCGTCTCCGCCTCCTGCTTCCACAATTCCACGTGATCCGCTACCTTCTGCGCGTCCCGCTGGTCCTTCCTCACCTCTGCCGTGTCCCTCCAGCTCGCCGCATGCTCGGCCACCTTCTGCGCCTCTCGCTGGTCCTTCAGCGTCTCCGCCTCCTGCTTCCACAATTCCACGTGACCCGCTACCTTCTGCGCTCCCGCTGGTCCTTCCTCACCTCTGCCGTGTCCCTCCAGCTCGCCGCATGCTCGGCCACCGTCTGCGCCTCCCGCTGGTCCTTCAGCGTCTCCGCCTCCTGCTTCCACAATTCCACGTGACCCGCCACCTTCTGCGCCTCCCGCTGGTCCTTCCTCACCTCTGCCGTGTCCCTCCAGCTCGCCGCATGCTCGGCCACCGTCTGCGCCTCCCGCTGGTCCTTCAGCGTCTCCGCCTCCTGCTTCCAGTGCGAGACGTGTTTTTGCACCTGCCGCAATTGCTGCTGCCTCTGCTGCTTGCGGTGCCGCTCGTCCTGCTCCTGCTTCTCCTGCTTCCACTGGATCGCACGATTTGCAATCTCATCAATTTGACGTTCCATTTTCTTTTTCATTGTCCCATGCTGCCACCGCGTGGCAGTATTGGCTGCGCTTTGCATTTCCTTCTGAGGGGAACTCGCGGTGCTCTGCGCCCAGATCGAAACATGTTTTGACATTTGCTCAAATTCGATGTCCGCATGCAGGAGTTGCTGCTGGTACTCTGCGGGAGTGTATCTGCCCGGCTGTGGCGCACCCTGCTGGAGCACATTTTGGTAAGCCATGCCGTGCTGCGCCATGCCCTGCTGTGACATGTTCTGCTGCGCCATGCCCTGCTGTGCCATGCCCTGTTGCAGCATGCTCTGCTGTGACATGCCCTGCTGTGGCACGTTATCGTAAGGCATGCCGTGCTGCGCCATGCCCTGCTGTGACATGTTCTGCTGCACCATGCCCTGCTGCGGCACATTATGGTAAGGCATGTCCTGCTGCGCCATGTCCTGCTGCGCCATGCCCTGCTGCGCCATGTCCTGCTGCGCCATGCCCTGCTGCGCCATGTCCTGCTGCGCCATGCCCTGCTGCGCCATGTCCTGCTGCGCCATGTCCTGCTGCGCCATGCCCTGCTGCGCCATGTCCTGCTGCGCCATGCCCTGCTGCGCCATGTCCTGCTGCGCATGCCCTGCTGCGCCATGTCCTGCTGCGCCATGCCCTGCTGCGACATGTCCTGCTGCGCCATGCCCTGCTGTGACATGCCCTGCTGCGCCATGCCTTGCTGCGCCATGCCCTGCTGCGCCATGCCTTGCTGCGCCATGCCCTGCTGTGACATGCCCTGCTGCGCCATGCCTTGCTGTGACATGTCCTGCTGTGACATGCCCTGCTGTGCCAAATTGTGGTATGACATGCCCTGCTGCGCCATGCCCTGCTGTGGAATGCCCTGCTGTGCCAAGATGTGGCATGACATGCCCTGCTGTGACACGCCCTGCTGTGGAATGCCCTGCTGTGCCAAGATGTGGCATGACATGCCCTGCTGTGACATGTCCTGCTGCAACACGCCCTGCTGTAACGAGCCCTGGTATAGCATACTCTGCTGTGGCATGTCCTGGTGTGATGTGTCGAGGTGGAACACGTCTAGGCGCCGCGTATCTTGGTCAGCCACGCTGTGCTGTAGCATGCCCTGCTGCTGCTGCGGCCATCGATCTTGCGATGGCACTTGTAGACTGTGCGGCGCGCCTGCCTCCTGGCTCGAAGGATACTGCCAAGGCTGCTGACCTTGGGTCAATTCAGGTGCAGTCTGGCCCCACTCCGCTCGGATGCGTTCTCTGATCCGCTGAGCTTCTTGCGCCTTGCGCTCATCCAGAAGCCTGCCACCCCGTGCCACCCCCGAGCGCCAATTTATGCTGCATCAAGCCTGCCACCCCTGAGCCAGGTCACACTGCATCAGCCTGCCACCCCGGCGCCAGGTCACACTGCATCAAGCCTGCCACCCCCAGCACCAGTCACTTGCATCAAGCCTGCCACCCCGAGCGCCAGGTCACACTGCATGAAGCCTGCCACCCCCGCGGCGCCAGGTCCATCCTGCATCAAGCCTGCCACCCCCGAGCGCCAGGTCACACTGCATCAAGCGATGGCAGATAAAGCCTCAAGCCGATGGCTGCGCCACCCTGTGCTCCATCGCACCACCGTAGACCCACTGCAAGGAGAAGGTCCACCTTTAGTCATGCCGCCCCCCCGCCCCCCGGCCTGCAGGGGATGGAGAAGGTAGGGATGCGTTTTCAGTTTTGGAATTTACCTTTTTATCCCCACAGCCGCAGCCTCGGCACTCTCCACGGCGACTGGTGCAGAGCGCAGGTCCCCCCCTTCGCTCAGCACCGGAAGCAAGGCATCGAGGGGGCAGGCCCCAGCATGGCATACGGCACGGTGCATCCACCGCTATCACACTGCTTCGGCAGATCTGATGGGACCGAGCGAATGGAAGGCGATGATCGGAGGCTGCCACCACGTGTCCAAAGAACGCAAGTGGCATGGACGATTTCACCGCTTGAGCGCACAGCAGGCATCGGCCCAAAGGCCAGGAGACCAAGCCACACCAACTCGTGCGCAAATTGCCGGTTGCATCGATGCCTAAGGCATTGCAGGCGTCACCGCCGGCGCTGCTGTTGGGCTCCCATGTGGTGCTTGACGCTATCGTTCGAGGGCGAGGGCGGAACACAAGCGCTCAGGCGCATGCGGGGATTGCACGGCGCATATGCAAGGGCACAACTGTTACCACATGGTCGATTCACATGTCAGAATAGTCAGAGACTTCCGAATCATTGGATCGAGATTTGATTCCTGGACCTTTAGATCGAGGGAAAGTTGTAGCCTCCTGCTCGCGATCACCGGGTTCTCGTTTCGGCGCAAAAGCAGTACAACCGACAAATCAGGCGCCCTATTTTCAAGCACGTTGCAGCGGACGGTACTCGAGGGGCGACGGATGACGCATGCATTGCAGGGTGATGGATGACGCATGCGTTGCAGGGTGCCGGAGCATGGCGCGTGATGACACCTCTCGCGCGGAGCTCCTCGGTCTGCTCGTGCGCCTGCCTTGTCTCCTGCTGTGCGAGAAAGGCCGCCTGTATTGAAGCAAGCAAAGCGAGAATGAAGCAGCAGTCACGTGGAGCGGGCATCGCGCCATGCGCAAGGCACCGGTCCGCGAGGAGACCAGCCCAGCCGGAGAGCATGCTCCCTGTGATACTGTAAAGCAAGCTGCCATAATGACCAACCCCGTTCAGCAGAACGAAGCGGCTTCCACTCGGGCGTTGCGGAGTGCCTTTGCATGCCGGCGAAACCGTCGCCATCTTCTTTCAATGTGACGTCTCGTTCAGCTATACGAATGATGATCCAAATCGACCTACAAAAGCGAGCGCCCTCGGTGACGGCAATAATCCGTTACCTGGAATGCCAGATGCTGCTCTCGTGTCGCCCGTGCCTGCGCCTGCGACCCCATCCACGTGTCACTCCCTTGCGCCAGGAAGCCCCGGTGATCGCAGCGCTATGGGGCGTGACGCGAAGACCACCCGGCTGAACCTCTCCCAAAGCACGCACATAGGAACTGCACGCGTGGAACAAAGGATCTCATGGCCAAAAGATCTGTACAACCTGAATCATGACAGAATGGTTTTTTCTGATGTGAAGCTCCTAAACGAGTTTTGAGCTCGCATTAGCAGCTGCTACAAGTCACACCTGGCAGCGTCTCTCAGCTCGGGCAGCTTTCTCCGCGGCCATTGCTCTGCATCTCCCCCCGCCCCGTGATTCCCTCCCACCGCAGATTGGCAAGCGCCCGGTGGAAGAAGGGGGCACGAGAGAGCAGTCCGCTTGAAGAAGCACGACGCATAACAAGGTCCTACACTCCTTTGATAGATCCCAAGCTGCGCTATGTCAGAAGGAATCAGAATGCTCAAAACAGTTGTGTGGATGCGAAGATGATGGGCTCGATTCCCTCTTGATACCGCACAAGCTCTAAATATCTCAAGAGCGGATTTGAATGAGTCCTGGAGCAATGTTCCTAACGCCACGACTCTTGACTGACCATCACTTCCCCGGAACCGTGTAGAGCGCAACATACTTTCAGCAACAAATCATGTTCGTCGACTTGCTTCAGAGCGCAACAAACAAATGTGCGGTCAGCACTGACGTATATAGGTAGATGAAATATTGACAAACTACACAATATTAACAATATGTCCCGTGTTTTGTCGAATGTGTACATCTGCTGTCGAGGAAGTGCGTTTCAATTCAGAGGGGTAGGGGGAATGACGCCGACTGTAATGTTCATATGAATACATTAAAGAACCTTAAAACTGTGATACTGATATTTGTAAATACTGTTGTCGTAATATTGATATTTTTGTAGAGCTTTCCTTCAATTTCGATGCATGGATAATGCTGCAGGATCCGCAGCAAATGTGACAGTAATAACATCAATGTCGCATCGGCAAATCAAATAGCCAATCCGAGACCCCGCCACATTTGCTCCAAGAAATAACTTGACTCGTTCTGCCTGTCTGAGAACGCGGGCCATTGTGCCGCATGAGAACCCATTGTTCCCAAAGGTCCCCGCCACACGTTCCTGTACCCGAGATGATATGCGCCTGGGAGAATGCACCACTTCTTAAGTAATGTAAGCTTCAAGGAACATGTGATCCTGGAACACATACTTCCCATACTCCATATGATAAAAGCAATTGATCGAACGGATTTTACCGATATATATATATGTGTGTGTGTGTGTACTTATCCTAGCGACTCCTTTGGCACCCCGTAGCCACAGAAGACTGCACTATGTACCCACGCCGGGGATCAAAGGATTCAGCACACACTTCGAGACACTAATCCGGATCCTCCGGAGCTCACTTGTGAAGAATGGGACCCCCTAAGCCTCGCTGAGCCACTCGAGCCCCTCTGCATCTGCACCGCCAGCGCACTTCTGCCTTGTGCCTGAAGCCGGTTCATCCCTGCCCCCGAGCTGCGCGAGCCATATCTCCACCACCAAAAATCGAGAAAAAACCCTAAAAACCCTAAAGCCCTAAATATGGTGTGTGACGGAATCATAGAAATTAACAGATGAGAGATTCAGGCGGTCTAATGTCGCACTTTTCTCGCTGCTCGAGTGTGGCAATCTGCGTCTCCTCCAACTGAAGCGCCAGCTGGAGCTGCTCCACCTGTCAACCAAGTTCCGCATCCACATTATTTGCTCACTGGCAGTAAGGAGCTGCGACCGTGCTGCCGCGATGCATCCTCGGGCAGCTGGGTGGCTGCACGAGTGGCTGCAATCCTCGGGTCACAACCAACGCGACGAAAATAACCCAGCCCCTTGAACTAGGGACAGAGCCTCAGATATTACCACAGGAACATATATAACGCGATCGAACCGATGTGTGACCTCGCACAACAGGCAGGCCGTCACATCCTCGGTTCCTGAAGCGGGTGAACGCTCGAGGATCAATGCTCGAGGATCAGGAATGCTTCGCAGCGTCGCTACAGATTCGGCGTGCAAAGACCGTCACCACAACTTGGAGAGACACTGAAGCGTGCCAGATGGAGACACCTTCTCGAAAACTTCCTACACAGTAGGCACAAAGGCCGTCCGAGAAGCTCAAACTGCACCTTACATCGGATGATAACATAGTAGTGTAAGAGCATCGCGGGTATTCTTCTTGAAGTCCGCTGAAGTCCTATTGACGGCTGCAGGGAGCCAGCTGACAAGCCATGGCAAGCAGGGGCGAAAAGTTGGCCTGTGTGGATGCACTGATACATGAGCAGAGGACGTGCCTCAACATTGTGCATCCGCCTCTGTGTCACTCGGGTTCGAGAAACGCATTCGATGGCTGATCTCTCGTTTGCGACGCGCTGCTCCAGCCTCCAGCTGCCCAAGCGGGCTTGGCTCTGTCCCAGCACAGCTTCTCAGCACACGTGGAACTGCTTGGTTCTCTGTACAGTGTCACGGATGATCGCTGCAGCCCGATTTGAGCGGTCTCGTGGGCTCTTTCAGCCGCTGCCAAACCCATCTCTTACCCTTACAACACGGAACCGATGATTCCTCACTACTTATCGACAAACCTTTGAGTTGATTCCTCACGACACAATGTGCCACATGGTACACCCGGTCAGCATAGGGTCGAGTCCATACAAGCAGCCCCCTCCCCTTAGCGAGTTTCCACACCATCTGTGCGTTCCACGTGGCGTAGGCCCACATCGTACACCCGGGGTCAGCATAGGGTCGAGTCCATACAAGCAGCCCTCCCCTAGCAGTTTCCACACCATTCGTGTGCCCACGTGGCGTTAGCCCACATCGTACACCTGGTCAGCATAGGTCGAGTCCATACAAGCAGCCCCTCCCTTAGCGAGCTTTCCACACCATCTGTGTGCGTTCCACGTGGCGTTAGCCCACATGGTACACTCCGGTCAGCATAGGGTCGAGTCCATACAAGCAGCCCCTCCCCTTAGTGAGTTTCACACCATCTGTGCTCCACGTGGCGTAGGCCCATGGTACACCCGGTCAGCATAGGTCGAGTCCATACAAGCAGCCCCTCCTTAGCGAAGTTTCCACACCATCTGTGCTCCACGTAGGCCCACATGGTACACCCGGTCAGCATAGGGTCGAGTCCATACAAGCAGCCCCCTCCCCTTAGCGAGTTTCCACACCATGTGCGCTTTTCCCTTGACGCGTGTCCACCACATACGTCCTCTCGGCTTCAGAGGGTCTGGTATGATATGATAGGATAGGACAGCGCCATGAGTTGTCCTCTCCTCTCAGCGCGGTTTAACACCACACATCCTCTTCCCTTGGTTTTGTAATTCGTGGAGGTTGTAATGGGGCACTTTCGAGACGTACTTGAGACATAAAGGCGAGACTTCTTTCAATCTCCATTTTGTGAGCGGCCGTATCTCTCGCAGCAAGTTGGCCATTTGTGATCGTCTGCAGGGCATGGTGACACCTTGAATTGCAAAACAAGACTTTCCTTGCAACTGTGGGTTAGAGTGCATGCAATTCGTGTAGAACGTGCTCTAAACTATGCAACGTGAAAACAAGAGGAGGCGAGGCCATCTGCGACGATTCCTGATGGGCGGGTAAGGTGAAGGGAGGCGGAGTCGAACGAACCAAGCGGCACGAATCCCCAACCTCTCAGGCAGAGTGTTCACGGATTGAAGGCCCCGGTTCCGAGAGCTCGCAGGAATGGGTTCGGCACTTGCAGGTACTCATCGGTGCAAAGAAGAAATCAGCTGAAGCTGGTAAGGATCCGAACGGCTTGCAAGTTGCTTAACGCAATTCCCACCAGCATGATGACGAAGCAACCCCACATCAACTGCACTGTAAATAAAACAGAATGTCGGCTTGCGCGCACCTTCATCTCAGCGGACCTACAAGGTGATATTCTTTCTCGCACGCTGGAGCCTCTGCCCAAGACATCGCGGGACACTGGGCTAAGCTTTGAGAACGATACAACCGTCTGCGAGCTACGGTGTCGGTGCCCTCTATATATGAATCTGTCCTCCCAACGCTGATTGATTTGTATAGGCGCGAACTGGTGTGACAGACCAGAATACAATTTGGGCTCCGAGGAAGGAGGCCTGTAATTTTGAGCATGAAGTAAGCCTCTGTCTGAGCAGTTTGGGTCTGGAAATTAAAGTCTTACTATCGTTTCACAAACGTGCACGTGTTCATATCAAGGAAACAATCGTGCACACACCATATGAACTGAACGCGGTGAGAGCAAGGGGTCTTCGTTCACTTTCAGCTTGTTGAGAAATCAACTGGCCTCAACGAGATACCCTGTTCAAGTGCAAACATTACCTCGAGTTTTCACGATGCGCACTCTCCGAAAGTTCAACGCACTGGTCCAGTTCGGTGATTGTCGCCTCCATCAAAGCAAGAATCGCCTTGCTCTCCCCAATAGCCTGGGGAGATATAGTGCCCTCACCATATCGAGGCAAGTCGCTCGTGGCACACGGCAATATACCAACGCTGTCCGACATTTACCGCCCCAAAGATCTCCCGAAGAGAATTGAAACATACACTGCACCTTGCTAGGTCGAACGTTACTTTTACCACAACGCAGAATCTTGGAAGAAACTATGTGACATAAGGCCTGCTTTATACGTTACGTGTTCGCAGGAGTGACTGGCCCCTTAAGAAGACTGCGCATCATGTTTGTAGAGCTTGCTTAAGATTTTTCTGTACAAAATTTCTGTAGGAACCAACGTGGATGGAGTGATACAGTAGCCGTTTATACAGTGCTTTATACGTGAGAGGCTTGGTTCGAGCGTCGATATTATATCTTACAGGTTGCTATCACAAATGCGACTTGTGCAAGTCGCCGAGTGTGCGAACTGAACTGGAGGTCTGTCGGAACTTGCAACCTCTCTCTTAAGATCTCTTCTGTGACACTCCATCGATCGTCTGTTCGTTTCCTGTTGCTGTTCGTGTATCGTGTTGATCGGCTACCTTTCGGCACATTCGATTCGATTGTGATGTATTCGTTGTGATATTTAGATATGAGCTCGAACTTACTCTCGCAAGCCAGAGGTTGGAAACAAGAGTGCCGTTTGGACGCGACGGCGCGACGGCGTTTGGACGCGCCACTCGCGCCACACGGAACTGGCGCCACGCCGGCGCTTCGGCGCGGGCTCAAAAATTCAGCGCCGCGCTAGCGCTTCGGCGCGCTGGCGGCCCCCCTCAAAACCCGCGCTGCGCTGGCGCTTGGCGCGATAAGCTTCAATGTCGATCCACGCCAGCGCCACGGCACGACGCCACCAGCGCCACTGCGCCAGCGCCAAAATCCGTCGAACTCGATACAACCTTGGCGAGCGACCAGCAATCCACGACTCAAGCACTCAACGCCCAAAACTCAAAACGACGGACCCGAAGTTGCAACCAAACACAGGCGCCCACGATGCTGAGCATTGCAAATTTTTATCAGGCTGTCGGCTTGTGCTGCGACGTGCGGAATTTTGAATGGTTAAGGAGCAGGTTGTTTTCAAGACAGGTTTTCAACTTAAGTTTTGTGCAGGATTCGTGTGCTTGCCTGTCACTTTCGCAGGTTGCCAGCACTACCGTTTTCTGTTTTGTGGATACGCCAAGGAATTCTGACCCCTTCATTCATCAACGCTTATAAGCGCTGCAAATCGTGCAGTTAGGAATTGCTTTCGTACTTCGTTGCTACGATTTTGTTAACCCCTTAGCTGCGACACGTTGAGAATTCTCAACAAGGCCTCGAAAATGAGAGCGTGGCTTACCATGAAACTGCATATGCGCGGTTGGCGCATCGAATATTGTAAGGTTTGTGGGTGCACTCATGATATATGGCTACAGGTTAACCAATAGTATAGCACATATACTAGTGCGATATATCTCTCACGTGTTAGTATTTCCAAACCCAAATTTGTCTATTTGTGTCATTTTGCGCTTAAATTTGGCTTTGAAAAGTAGCTAACCAAGCCATAAACATCCCGTATTGGTAAGCATATACGTGGCCATGTGGAAATATACGATATATAGAAATGGATCCCAACGCCAGTCTCGCATGCAACATGGGGTATTATATCACCACATAGTCTCATTTTATGAGCAAAATCACCTGAGTTTTAGCTTATAAGCATGGAAAACATTTCTTAAGTGAGGAAAACATTTGAATCCAAGTGTTTTTTGGCCATTTTTGGTATTTTTTGGCGCATTGGGCGGTATTAATGCGTACTATGGATTAGGGATAGTCTATCATGTTAATTTCCGCGATATTTTACCATGATACAGGTCAATAAGACTGCAGTCACGCATCGTACACAAGACGTATGCGTAATTTCTATGCTCAAAATACTCAAAATTTTGGTTGGATAATCCATATATCTCGAGATATACGATAGATATAGCTATACCATGATTCGTTGTGGCTTATTTGATGGTCTCCTATAACATACATGATGTCGC
>LGRX02001294.1:73645-104578 GCA_001247695.2 Cymbomonas tetramitiformis
GGATTTTCCGACTTATGAGATGGCCCGAAATAAGGAAAATGACCGCTGGCTGCCTAGCTGGAGAGGCATTTCTTAAACTAAGAAAACTTTGCCGGGAAATTGACAAATATGGTATATTTGATGGGTTTTCATGATTTTTTGCACAAAACTTGTCTTAAAGGTTTAAGTTCCTGATAGTCCGTTTCAGAGATAATGTCGTCATCTAAATCTTGCTTTAATTTCTTTAAGCTGCGCACGGCTCTCAGGGTCCATTTTCTCGGAAATTTGACACCTTAAGAAAACGGGCTGGCTCGGGAAGGTGTCCACGTGGATGGTTATGAAATTCGCTGGCTGGCTCACGAGATCGCGGTCCACTATCCATAGCGTTCTCTTTTATGACGCCGATTGGGCCGGGTGGGGGGTACCCAACTCGATGAGAAAAGCTGACTGACCTGGATTTCTCTGTTTTCTTACAGGTGGGTGATTACTGTATGCGTGCATGCGGCCATGATCACGCAATACTTTGAATTGTCCCCAAACCACATATTTTTGCAAAAAATCCAACCGCAACTAAGGGGTTAACGACGCGAACAACCCTGGAGTGGCTTCTTTGCTGGATTTGACACTGTGACACACAAAACTGTCACATGTCACTTCCTATAGCAGGCTGGGTGACCGTCACCAGTAGACGGGAAACACCCGTTAGGTATTTATGTTATCTCTCTCTTTTATGAAGACACACTTTACCGTTCTGATATCGTAACCCTTAACTCAAGGTTTATTTCTCCAGTTAGATATATATTACCGCCAAACTATATATCTACCAGGTTTGACCCCACTTGCGTTTTATTTAGCCACTGCGAGATTGCCGCTATGAGTGGCTAAGCTCGGACGCCTGGGATGGAGTGAGGCGCTCCGCGCGTGAGGACGCCGGCAGTCACGGGTATGGCCTAAATTGTATGGGTTGGTTTACGGCACGCCGCGCCGGTTGGAGAGAAATTTTCTTACGGGTTTTAACGTTGGACTGGTTTACGCGTTCTCTGGTTGGATCCCACACCGTTGCGTATTGGCCGCCTATTCCACACGACTTACCAGAATTTATTTGATCTCTCACGGCTGCTGTATCGACGACCCACTCGTTTCTTGGCCGCCCACGACTGCCGCATCTCTCACGTTCCTTTGCCTCACTCCGCCCCTTCACTCCTTCTCATCATGGTTGCTTCCACTCGAGCCACCGCTAGCATGGCGAATCGCCGACGCGCATTATCCACGATTTTTGATTCAACAGCTGCGAGACACGCCAACACTCCAGCCACTCCGCCGGCAGCTCAGCCGGCTGCCAATTCAGCGGGTGCTACGTTCCTGGCTTCCGTACGTACCCTTCAGAGGGAGCACTTCGACATGAAGGTATCCAAGACCGTTCGCCAGAAGTTGTTCGAGGACAAGAACGGGCGATTTTCCGGGACTGAGTGCCACGCATCCGCACTCTTCGCCAAGTTGGTTTCTGCGCTACAGACGGCATTTGTTACGGAGGACATTGGTTTTGCACCCCTTTTCCTGCTGGACGATGCTACCCTCCGCGTGGAGGCCAACGGCTTGTTGTTCTCCGCGCTTGAGCTAATGGTTGACCCCGCGTCACCCGCAGCGGACTGGATGGAATCCTCACACTCCAGCTTCCCGAGCGACGGTAAGCGAGTATTGCTTGAGTTTGCCCGCCGCATGATCCCGGCGGGTGACCCCTTTCAGGGTCAAGCGGACATGTTGGGCATCCGCATCTCTGCGGGCGTGGACCCGCATGACAAGATCGGGGACTTCAACGCGGCTCTGAAGGCTGCGAGGACTCGAGCCACACTCCTGGACGAGGACGTGAAGGCGCTGTTCATCAAGGCTCTCGACACCACCTTCTACCAGCCGGTGGTGTCCCGGTTGCTTCTCCACGATCAACGAGCCGCCCACGACCTCCTCACGATTCAACAATGGGTGCGTGAATGCTACTCAGAGCACGTGCGGGCGGGCACCGCCACGGCGTCCGCACACCGGTACTCTCATGGCACGCATTTCATGGAGGGGGACACCGATGACTCCGGTGGACCCGGTGAGCTCGCGGACTTGCGGACGATGGTCCTCGACTTGAAGCGGCAATTGGCTGCATTTGTCGCACCCGACCGGTCCGAGCCGTCCACGCGCGGGTACACTCCCCGCGCGGACAAGCCGGACCGCCGCATCAAGACCCGCTTCGCGGCCACGCCCCTCCCCAAAGGGGGAATTGGTCTCAATCCATCTCCAAGAAGGCGGCCTTTCACCGCGACACCGGTGCGACCGTGCCGTACTGCCAAAATCAGGTGTGCGCGAAGGGCAAGGCGCGGCATTGGCATCGGGACTGCCCGAACGGGGGCCGAACCGGGCTCTCGGCCTACGCTTTCGCTGAGGAGGCCGAGAACTCGGTGTTGGCCGCGAAATTTCAACATGCCATCGACCACGACGACGCCGAAGAGTTCGACGCCCTCTGCATGCTCGCGGGCGGGAAGCCGGACATCTTCGCCGACCTCTCCGCGTGCTCGTTCTGCGAGGAGGACGGTGAGGCCCTCGTGTCCGCCGTCACTGAGTTCTCCGAGTTGGCGCGCACTGCTGGGGCATCAACATTCAACGTCAACACTTTCACCGCCGACGTGCTGGTGGTGTCGGAGCCGGTCACGCGCTCCCCACCCGCGTCGGTTGCGTCCGACGAGGAATGGACCGGTCCGCCCAATCCCTTTTGCCCTCCCGTCACCCGCACGTTTGCCGACTTCATCGAGAGCACGGGGATTGCATTGGGGGGGCCCGACGAGCCGCCCGTAAGCATGAACTTGCTCTCCGCGGTCGAGGCACCGGAGGGCGTGATGGGCTACGAGCCCGCAACCTACATCACGAGCGACGACGACGACGAGGATGCCTCGGCTGCGCTGCCGCAGCCTCGGTACGGCTGTGGAAGGGGCATCCCGGGCTTTGGTGGGTCTTTGCTTACCTCGTCTTTGGTGTGTGCGCTTTTCGTGATTTGTGCTACCGCCGCACCACACACCGTTTCCGGTGTCGGTGGTGCCGATGGACGCGCATGCACGGCTCCGCCGGTCGGTGGTGCTGCGTGGGCTGCTCCCGCAGTCCCAACGGCGACAACTTCACTACCTGCGCCGCGCTTCATGGCTGTCTTGGCGACGCAGTGGGTGGTGCGGTGCCGAGTGCTATACCGCCGCGGAGGCAGGCGCGGTATCGGGCGCTACGGCAGGGGTCCCGCTCCCACGGCACTCTCCCGCTGCCGCCAGAGCTCGTGGATCCCTCACCACCGGTTCCACCCTCACCACCTTATCCGTCACCGCCGTACTCGTCCGAGGACGAGGCGCCAAGCTCTGGTGACTCCGCGGCTGGGATCGACAATTCCTCGATTTCGTCTACGCATGATTCCCCACCGGCCCCAGAGGCCGGCAACTACATCACCCTCACGCTGCTCCGGGCTGGCCGGCCAGTTCCGGGGACCTCTAGTGGCTGAGATTGCTTACACCGTGCCTGCCTAGAGATTAGCTAGAGATTAGCTTCCTAGATGTGCGGAAGAGCTCTCTAAATTTGAGCTGTGTTTAGGGTTTTGGCACCTAACAGCAGTATCTGACAATCTTTGTTGTGAACTGGGACCGCCCTGACCAAGAGTACAGGCCCCCAGCTGTGCTACCGTTTCCTCCTGAAGTTAAGTAGGGAGTTTGTTGCTTCGTTCCACTACTATCTAGCTCCGGTCACCACCCTAGGTGGTGTGCTGGATTTGACACTGTGACACACAAAACTGTCACATGGCACTTCCTATAGTAGGCTGGGTGACCGTCACCAGTAGACGGGAAACACCCGTTAGGTATTTATGTTATCTCTCTCTTTTATGAAGACACACTTTACCGTTTTGATATCGTAACTCAGGGTTTATTTCGCCAGTTAGATATATATTACCGCCAAACTATATATCTACCATTCTTTCCTCGGTAGTGTGACAATGTCTGAAGCCCAACCCAATAGGCCTCAGCAACGTGGGCTTGCTACATTTTATTCTGATGTCGATGCCTATTACTCGCAGCTTAAGGTGGCTTAAGCCACCTTAGCTTAAAGGGCGCATGGGGGCTTCTTCGGCGGTGCTTTCAAAATTTGGAGACCTGCATCGTCAAAATCTTGAGCTGCTCTTTCTGCAGTGTCTTATCAAAAGTTTGCTCTGAGTTCATCTTGACCCTCAAAATCTCGGTTGAAGTAGGGTGGGTATTTCCCAATTTTCCTTAAGATGGCTTAAGCCACCTTAAGCTAATTAGCTCACCGGGGGCTTCCTCTAAGACGCTTGCTGGATTTGACACTGTGACACACAAAACTGTCACACGTCACTTCCTATAGCAGGCTGGGTGACCGTCACCAGTAGACGGGAAACACCCGTTAGGTATTTATGTTATCTCTCTTTATCAAGAACACACTTTACCGTTCTGATATCGTAACCCTTAACTCAGGGTTTATTTCTCCAGTTAGATATATATTACCGCCAAACTATATATCTACCAGGTTTGGCCCCACTTGCGCTTTATTTAGCCACTGCGAGATTGCCGCTATGAGTGGCTAAGCTCGGACGCCTGGGATGGAGTGAGGCGCTCCGCGCGTGAGGGCGCCGGCAGTCACGGGTATGGCCTAAATTGTATGGGTTGATTTACGGCACGCCGCGCCGGTTGGAGAGAAATTTTCTTACGGGATTTAATGTTGGACTGGTTTATTACGCGTTCTCTGGTTGGATCCCACACCGTTGCGTATTGGCCGCCTATTCCACACGACTTACCAGAATTTATTTGATCTCTCTCACGGCTGCTGTATCGACGACCCACTCGTTTCTTGGCCGCCCACGACTGCCGCATCTCTCACGTTCCGCCAAACTATATATCTACCAACGCTTTCAAAATTTGGAGACCTGTGTTGTCAAGATCTCGAGCTGCTCTTTCTGCAGTGTCTTGCCAAAAGTTTGATCCGAGGTCATCTTGACCCTCCAAATCTCGGTTGAAATAGCATGGGTATGCAAAAACCGGGAAAATTGCTCAAATTTCACTAAATGTTGCACCCTCTTGGATACTTCCCAAAATTGCTCACCGGGAACTTGGGCTCGCCTAATAGTGCCCATAGTGTCTAAAAGAAGATAATGTCGCCGTCATTTTGAGCTAAAAACATCTAGCTTCCGGTACCGATAGCTCCCGTCAGAGAAGAAGGCTTTCTTTTTTTGGAGCGGAAGTTTTATTGGCCCACTTTCGGTCAGCCCGGCCAATCTTCAAATTTGCCCGCCGCAGGCGTAAAATTTTAATTTTAAGTATGGCAAGATAATAAAAATCGCACAATTTTCACGAAAATTTTCATAATCGGGACCCTTGAGAGACGGCCCGCATCCAACAATCGAGCGGCCCGCAACCGGCCTGGGCTGACTTCAACCGGCCCCGGGCCGGCCCCTCACGGTAAGCCTTCTTCCCTGGCTCCCGTAATAATTGAAAACGTTAAGGGGGCTTAAGCCACCCTAAATCGTTGTTAGGGTGGCTTAAGCCACCCGAAGGGTAATAGCCATCGAGTCCTTCAAAATTGGAGACCTGGTGGGCTCCTTGCGTATTGCAGATATTGAGCTCATCTTGCGCAGATTTTCAAATGCCTATCTTGCTTTTCCCTTTGTCTTCTGCAGGTCGACTTGCACGCTGGTTCTATAAAGCTTGGGCGAGCCAAAGTGATGGGATTTACTGGACTGCATGGGATTGCTCTCAATGGCCACACAGGACTGGGAGAATGCGAGGCTTCCCCTGATGCCTCAAACTTTATCGTTCCGGATGGTGGAATATTTGTCCCTGGCGACCCTTCCTTGTGTCCTCAAAATAATACTGTCGTGTCAGCATTCGTCGGCAACCGGTTTGTTGTGCAGCGCAAGTTCATCCGCTCGGCTCCGGGTTTGTTCTACCATACACATTGCTTTTGTGAAGACATCTTGCACTTCCTAATAGACCATGTTTATAGTATGTGCTTTTATTGACGAAACATGTGTTGGGTTTCTTGCAGTTGCTGCATTCGAAACCCCGACGGCGAAATCGACAGCAGAGTACTGTATCGCGTCCCCTCGAAAGAGGAGAAGAAGACTCTTCAGAGCATCGAACGTATGATGAAGAATGCTCCTGACCATTTCTGCCAAGTTGTGGGTACTGGCTGGCAGCCGGCTGACACCGGGGAGGTATTTTACACTTGCAAGGAGGTCACGTTTCAGTGCACGGTTTGCCGCGAGGCTGGGGACACTGGTGAGTACGGCAAGGGCACAACGAGGCGCATCCAGAGCAAGGCCCTCGCCAACCAATGCACCACAAAGGCACACTTGAATTCCGTCAGTGTTCTTGAGGCTCGTGCTAAGGCCACGAAGAAACGCAAATTGTCGGAGCCTGCGGTTGGTGCCTTCAAAAACTGGGAAGGAGTTGGGAAGTTCATGGTGCCCAAGTGGAAGATGTGCACCTTGTTCATGATGGTCTTGACAACATAGGTCTGCAAAATATTTAAGGGCCTTCGAGGAAGCCCATATATCTACCAATAATGTTTTTTTTGTGGTAACCCACCGTAAGCATATATGATTGCAGCCCGCTATACCACCCAGGTTCACGAGCCCGTTACACGCACGGGGCACCTCGCAACCATCCGTAGCATGTTCCTCAGCCTTTAGTCAACTCATAAAGTGTCCGAAAATCGACAGGTCTGACACAGTGACGACATCGAGTTCAAAATCGTCCTCGACGGTTTCGAGGCTCGAACTGTCTTGGCGGTATCGATGCCGCGCGGTATCGTCACTTATTTCATCTTTACGTGTTTGAGTTCGTGACATACTCGTTATCATCGGTTACGGTTTCTCGCGGCGTCGTGATGTTACGTATACCGTCGGTTTCGGTATCGTCATTGCATTTCCCTCGAACATTTCGAGTGAACTGCGGTTTTCGTCAGCTAAGGAAATATCACAGCACAGCAAATATCCATTTAACTTCTCAGCTTGAAAACTGGTCCGAACATCGCAGAGGCACCAAATTCATAAGTGAGAGTGACGTGGGCTTTAAATTTGAGAGACCTTGGTCGCGTGTCACAAACACAGCAAAGACAGCAAGCGATAGATAAGAAGGGCACGAATCCTTGCTGACGGCGGCTTGGGCCTGGAGCCAATGCCATGCCATCCTCGGTCCAACGGTCGCATACACTGATGCCATCGGTTTCCACGGTATCGGTTTCATGGCCGATTTCGAAACCCGATTTGAATCGACGGTTGCGGTATCGTCATGGAAATTCGCGCATCGATTACGGTTTTCCCCGAGGGCGCTGCCCAATTTCAACCGACGGTGACGGTGTCACACGGTATCGCGTTTTTTCTAGAGCCGGCGGTATCGAGTGCGTCGCCTGAAAATTAACCGTACGTCGGTATACGGTTTCAACCGAACTCGATGTCGTCACTGGTCTGACAGTGTACATCCGATCGCCCCCCTAGAGGCCACCGAAAATTGCTCTTACGGCGGGTTAACCCACCGTAAGACTAGTATAATATGCACTTTGCAAGCCCGTCCCGACCTATTTTCCCGTTAGAGCAAAAGGGGGTGAGTGCCGCCTTCATTGCGGCTGTAGGAATGCATCTTCTCATGAGTATCCTGGGGTGAGAGTTTATAGGGTGCAGAAAAGCTCACAGCCATCCGTATCCAGCCCCCGCTCATCTATAATTATGTCCAACAGGTCCCGTCTTATGGCATAGCAGTTTTTGGGGTCCCCTGATTCCTCATTGTATGCTATAAGCGCCCTGTGTATGTCCTCCGCCCTTTTCGTATATTCGCTCAAAGTCACCTGTGGGGTCGGCCCCGTCATTTTGTGCCACTTTACAAGCTTCCAAAACTCCATCCGCTTGATATATTGCAGGTCAGGAAAAACTTGGTGTTCCTCCCCTGTTGTGCCTGTAGGTATAGTGGAAACAGCTATCGTTCCCTTTCTGGACGCTGCCTGCCGATACATACTGGCCTCTGGGAGATCGGGCATGATGCAGTTAGAGCGCTGATCCATTTCGCGCGGCTAACGGAAAAAGGTCATTGGTCCACAGCAGCAGTGCCACCCACCTTGGTCTCTCCATAGTCCGCGCGGTGCCGATGTCGTTCGCCGGCGTAGGCGCGAGTCACGATCCTCGTCCTTTAAAGTCTCGGATAGCTGATTCAAGATCGCTTCCATTGAGAAGCCGTTTGCGGGCTCCTCGGGTTGTCACTTATGGCAAATGTGTCATAATAGTAGAGCCGAACGCGTTGGCGTACGTGAAGCAGGCAGGAAATTGCGGATGAAAAAATAAGTTGAGGGCAGGGAACATGTGAATAAAAAGCGGAAATATCCAGCTCTATAGCTAGGTGCGAGTTGATGCCCAGCCGAGTAAGTGTCTCAGGTGGTCAATCCGAAACAAAGTCCACGGGTTGACCGTGGCCATCTCGTAGACGCCTCCACCTCATGTGCGACCCCCAATTAACGAATCAATTCACATTCCGCACGCGCCAATTGGGCGCTTTAGGTGTGCCCACCTGCACCCGTGGAGTGCTTGGCCAACCATGCTAACCGAACTAAAGCGTGGAGCGGGTCCGCGACTGGCGGGTGTGACCCGAGCTGGTATATCCGGACAAAACGGACACATGGTCGACTGAAAATATTGATAAGATGCATAGCGTGATAACTGCGAATAGGTTTCATGGGAACCGAAATCTCAACCCCGGTCGGACGGCAAGTGGCACTGTCATCAGACATACAAGTGACACGCGAGCTAGAGCAGATCTAGGGAGACTGTCAGGGCCTGCATCGGGAGTTGCGGCTAGGGCTGCTGGTAGATTCAAGCAGGTGGAACCAATCGACCGATTCGCTATCTTTATCTTATTAAGAGTAAATATTTGAGAGTCCGTCGACATACCTCATACGTTATGACATTTCCGACACGTCTCGAATATCAAAATTAGTCACAACTCACGGAGACGGTGAAATATATATATATAAGGGTAGGGATATATATATATATTTATTTGTCTACTGAAATCACGAAAGCTGGCCAGTGAAGCAGGCTAGGTCACACACTCGAACTAAGATGAGATAATAAAAGTGAGACATAGTTTTATTGTCTCAGCTCACGGGAAGCAGGCTGACCTGGAACCTCAGATTGAGGGGTGACAGAGAGGGCAGAGGCATCCCCCAGTGTGGGGGGTCAAAGTCTCTGTCTCCGTGACACCACCACCTCACCCCGAAGAGGTGAGGTGCCAGGTGCCCAGAGCAAGGAGCAAGCAACCCAAACCCTAGAGATACAAATTGTTACGGACCCAAGGGACCACTGTTGTCCAACCAGGCAAAGCATACATGAGGGGACGCCGGTCCGAAGCAAGGTGTACAATTCTAAAGCAGGCTACTGCCCCAAGGGCTCTACTTTCCATCGCGAGCCGGTGCGTTTCTTGAGGCGAGATCGTTGGCGGAGATGGACGGGATCCAGACAGGCGAATCACGAAGGGCTAGCCAGTCGTCCTCATCGTCGAGCTCCTGGATGCTGAGAGCCGAGACCGGCTGGAGACCACCACCGCCCCCGACGTCCATGGAGCAATCGTCGGCGGGGAGGTCGGCGCCATCCAGCGCCGGGGTGGGCGCCGAAAAGCGGACGGTTATGGCAGATGCACCCTGCGGCGGGGCATCGGTCTGCGGAGGGGGCTCGAGCTCCTGGAGGGAGTGAGCCCGCGGAGCGGCAGCAGCCGACGGTGGCCATGCGGTGAGGGGCGGCGGAGCACTTGGGGGAGGGTGGCCCTTGGGCGGAGCCCGTCCCGGCACGAATGCCGCGGTGCACGAGTATACGCAAATGCCGTCGCTGTCCATGTGTCCTGTGGTGACACCCCAGAGACGGAAGCAGGTGATGCGCGGCATGCCCGTGCCCTCCCACACGAGATAGCGGCCGCTAGCCTCCTGCCGCTTCCACTCACCAACGGGTGGGGCGAACCGCCGCTTGCCAAAGGCCATGGCCGCAACGGCAGGCGGTTTGCCGCCACCACCTCGCCCGCCACCACCAGATGTCGGAGGGGTCGGCACGGTGGGACGGGCCAAGGGGGCCTCATCCCGGAACACCTTACCGAGGCGAAGGGCGAGGGAGGCGAAGGTGAAAGGCCGCCCGTCGTTGATGTCGCGGATCACCACCAGGTACAGCGGGGTGACGTACGGGGAGCCGACCGCGGAAGAGCGGAGGACGGTGTGGAGGTCCGCCACCATATCGCGGTCACCGTAGCCGGGGTGCAGCTTGCGGTGTTTGTCCGCAAGGGTGCGGAAAACCGCAAGTTGCGGCGCGGGGTCGACGGTCTCGTCGATGACAACAGCACGAAGGCGAACCCAGAAGCGATGTGCATCAGGGTCGCCGATTCCCTCCACATGGTACCGAAGACGCTGCAAGGCGCAGCGCCCATCGTGGGGGTGCACCCGAGTGGACTCGTCGTAGAGGGAGAGGGCAGTGCCGCGAAGGATCGTCGGGAGAACAGCGTAAAGGAGCTCGTTCAGGGTTAGGTGGTACTCGTCGTACTCGAAGTCGAGGTCGAGGAGCTTGGTGAATTCGTCACGGGTGATGGGACCGAAGACGTGGGACATGTTGGCGAGCAGGACGGTAAAATCCGACTCAGCCTCGGGTCCCTCCAGAGTGAGTCCGACGGTGGACTTGAAGCCATGTCCACGCAAGAGCTTGGCCAACTCCTCGCCGTAGGCGAAGGCGTAGTCCAATTTGTCGGCGAACTCAGCACGTTGGGAGGCACGAACGGGGGTGGAGACCCACACAGAGGCGTTAGCGTGGAACTCCGCGGACGTGGCTGCCCGAGATGCTGGTGTAGGGCGCCGGCGAAGTGAGGACATTCGCACGATGGGGTCCGACTGACCGTCCCTAGCGGGACTATCAGGCGGAGTAGTGCCAGGGGAATTCCTCCCAGCACCCCGGGATGCACGAAGGCGAGCGCCGAGCGAAGGGCGGTCGGCTGACATTGCTGGAATGACGTAGTCCCGGAAATGTTGATGAGACGCGATGTGCACGCGCAGCCGGACAAAACCAAGGGGCGATGGGCTCCTTGTCACATGTGTTGTGCCGATGGGGCACGAAGAGGTCAGATGTGTAAAGAGCGATGGGCTCAGTCAGATACGTTCAGCGATGCGCTGCGGAATACCGCGAATGCCGCGGGATCAAAGAAAAAGGTGGGAGCTAGCGAGCGGACACGGACCGGTGGTAAAGGCCCGATAACCTCACGGAGACGGTGAAATATATATATATAAGGGTAGGGATATATATATATATATCTATTTGTCTACTGAAATCACGAAAGCTGGCCAGTGAAGCAGGCTAGGTCACACACTCGAACTAAGATGAGATAATAAAAGTGAGACATAGTTTTATTGTTTCAGCTCACGGGAAGCAGGCTGACCTGGAACCTCAGATTGAGGGGTGACAGAGAGGGCAGAGGCACCCCCCAGTGTGGGGGGTTAAAGTCTCTGTCTCCATGAACAACACCCGCTTTAGATACCTACCCTTTCAGTGGGCGGCCACGACATACGCTCGAGGGATTGTGTTGCTGTGTCGCGCTTGCAATAACTGCAAACCCTTACTTTCAAACATGACTGTGTAGTATGCCCTCTTTGAGCCTCTTGCTTACTATTGTTGAACGAGGAGTTCAATATACTGACTTCGATAAATGTCGATTGACTCGACAGCAACATGAGTCGAAACACTACGAACTCGGCTGTGGCCTTCCATACCCTACGTGGCACGCCACATGGTGCTACAACAGGGGAAATGTGGTGCCAACATATTAGATATCGCGATACGAAACCTGCACAATCTTTAAACTCGCATCAAATAAAAAGTGATAATCGCATCGGCTACAGTATGTACACATCCGATCACCATTTATAATACGTACACGTCGGTATTGCAGTATATCTGGCAAGGCATTTTTTGCCGCGTCAGATGGTGGGCACATGTGCGGTGATAGCGACACAATCACGACATTTAGAGCGGCGTCATATGGAATGGCGATATTGAACTACAACGTATACAATTAATCACAATTTTACACCAATCGTCACGGTTTGCATTCACTCTCTAACAATTGTTATTTCGTAATTATCCCCAAACCTAAGGTGCCAAATGCAGCGAGACGTATACTCATGTTGATCATATCGTTGGCATAAGCGCGCTGAGGCTCATGCCAAATAGCATAACCTCCCGTGGTATGAGTGTGCCGCTGACATATGCAAACTTGAATTTTGACATGCGCACATGTGCTAGCACGGTTTCTGAATTATGTGAGTAACCCGCAACTGGCTCTGACGCACTTGCCATGATTTATAAGTTCCTCCCACTGTAGAACTCGATGGCAACGGTACCCAAGAAATCACATTTTGAACTCGAGACAGACATAATCGAGAATGAAATGAACGGATGGGAAATCGCGAAACCCCATTCCCGAAATGCTGACCGTTAGATCACGCTTAATTTTCGTCGCTTGCAACTTTTGAAGTCGCGTCAAAGTTAACTAGGTTTAAAATCAGAGTGCTGTGAGGTCGCCTGTAATATATTTCATAATACAGCACACGTGAACCCCACTCCAAAACGTTAAAACGCTGAGAATATCACTGGTATCAACCATCCCGGAAGAATTGTCCCAGACGCTTGGATGATCACAAATCCCGCAAGGGGGAGAACTTGGCGCAATTGGCGCTTCCGATGTTGATAATCGTCAACTTCGAAAGCGACTGCTGCTGCTCATATACTTCCTACGAAGCTTATGGACAGGTATGGTGAGGAACTTGCTGCCGTATTTTCCTCAGTGTACCTTTGAAAATGCCAGATTTTCATGAATTGGAAGCGATTCACTGCACCGCAGTCGGAGGTGCCAAGGGCAAAAGGTTGCACTCGGTGTCAAAGGGCTTTATCTGCCCTTGGATGCGGCATCAATATATATATATATATATTTCGGGTGGGTGTTTAGCCTCGCGCACGCTTACATATAGGCGGACTTTCGAAATGGCGAGCTTTCCAAGTTCGGAGAAGCAGGAATCCGTGAGTTTCTCAGTAGAGTTCATTATAACTCTGTCAACGCTTCATGACTGCATTTATTCAAATTATGGTTTGTACTCTTGTGCATCCTTTGCTATTCCGTTTTCTTCTTGCACTGCTACATCATCCAGATCAGGGTATCATAAATTTCGCCCATACCACATAATTGTATCGGGAGTCGCTTCTAAACATTTTCCTATCCAGCGTTGCCCGTCCCTATCAATATGCTGAAAGGTTTCCGAAGCTATGGCTGAGCCTCTTGCGTGCGGCTGTGTACTATGTCAGTCAAACTTGCCAACGCACTTTTTATCTCTTCCAGAGAAGCATTCTCCCACTCTTTCCCAAGCTTTCGTGTATTTTCTTCGTCTGCTGGTTGAGCTTCTGCTGAATTTGGGTTGGGGGTGGGACTGACAGGTGCGGGTGGCGAGATCAACACGGGGTGGGACTAAAAGTGGGACTTCGGGTGGGACTTGGGGAGGGGTTGACGGTTGCTTGGGGCAGAGTTGGGAAGGGGCTCAGGCTGTCACTCGGTTCGGCAGACTTCTGTCGGCTCGCCTCGCTGTCAACAAAAATTTCCTTGGTCTCAACCTCCTGTATCGTCTTGCTCACCAAAAGCTGCTCTTCCGGTTCTTCATTGGCTGCAGGGTCCTTCTCTGCGCCCTCCCAGTGATCGAAACTTCTTCCGAGCAGCTCAAAGAGTTTGTTGTTGTATGAGGGGAAAAAGCTCTTTACGTATCTCGACTCCGCCTTAGTAACCGGTGGACAACGAGCACAGTGCCCATGGTCTTTGTGTGTGAAACCCTTCCCCCCTACTGGCCCATTAGCTTTCAAACGGAAAGATGCTCGCACTTCTGGATCCTTTGACGACGAGAAGCTTTTGGGCGGGAGCCCAATAAACTCGCCCACTGCATCCAGAGTCGTAGCTGGCCTCGCCTTATACTCCTCGGATGCAATCACTGCTCACGAAAAGGCATCCCCGACGTATCAACAACTTTGTCACAGGGTCTATCACATCAAGAGTACTGTTGGATCGTGCAGGGTTCGCGGGGAGGAAGTCACTCAATAGAAGATATTGAAGAAGGTACATATCTGCATGAAGTGAGACGCTGCTTTAGGTAAAGACCTACTCCAACAAAGAGCTGATACGTCCGACACAAAAAGGAATTCTGCAGTCGGATCGACAAGGTTCGTCGAGAAGGAGAATCCGTACAGAGATGCCGGAAACTCACCCATGAGCTGCTCCCGGGGGAACCACCGCAGCCAGTGTTCCAGTTGTGCCGCATAGAGTCCTCGCCCAAATAGGTTGTTGTGGCTGAGATCGGGTGACATGGCACAGCGTTTAAAGCTTGCAGCTTTCTCAGAAAAATGCTCTTTGGCGGAGTCGTTGAGCGTCCGGGCATATTCTTCAGCCTTCTCTCCAACCAGCGCACCATGCTGATTCAACACACTCGGCGGTTCGCGCCGGGATACGGCCGTCTCGCAGCGCTGCCACTCCTTCCTGAAGAGCGACTGCACGATGCTGTACGTGCATGGCGCCCTACGCTGAGCATCTCGGCACATGCGTGTGTTGTGGAATCGCCACGCGGACTCTGCCCGTGAGACCGGATCCCGCACCAGCATGATTAGCTTGGCCCATGGCAGAGCCCATGCAAGGCGCGCTGCCGCCGGTGGGTAGTACATGTAGCCCGGACTCGCCTCCCCTGTAAGCACATCCTGCTGGGAATCAGCTGAGTCAGCGAGCCGAGCACATTTCGAGTTGCCGCGTTCGAACTGTGATAGGTAGCGATTCACAAAGGGCGCCCCATGGATATCGCCGTCGCTATCGAAGAAGTTGAGCTCCTTTGTCTTGGCCGCATCAACCTCAGGGTGGGTGGTCAACGCGTAGTACAGACTGGAGGTGCCGGCTTTGGCCGCACCGATAATAACGAAAGTTGGGACACTGACATGCTGCCCAGCTCTCGAACGGAAACAGTGCGAGCTGCCCACGCGTTGAAACTCGCTTGCCGTAGGCAGAGTGACTGGAAGCACAGCTTCAGCCCGAGCTTCACGTGAGGCGACGATTTCTTCAGAAGCTTCCAAGTGGAAATCGCAATTGACGAGTTTCCCCCCTCGACCCAGTGAACAGGGCCCCTGCTGTGCCTCCACGGACACCGTGGGCACTAGCAGCGTGACGTTGCTTCCGCGCGCAGATGCGAAGAAGGGAGGAGACGGAACGACTGCAGAAGGATAAACATCAGCAGCTCTCGAGGTCTTGATACTTCCGCCAAGATCTCTGCTCTTCTTTTTATGTTTCCCGATGATTTTCCTTTTCGCGTTCTCGATAGGTGGTGTTGACGACACTGGGGATGACGTTGGGGACGCTAGTTGGGACGCATAATTGGAATCCAACGGTGATAGTACCGTCTGTTGTGTTTTTTGAGGGGATCGAAACAAACCAAACAGCCTTACTTCATTTACGCGCACAACCACGTTTGCTACCTTCCGCATACTCAGGTTCCAGAAAGCTGAGAAGAACACACTCCCGCAGAACGCCAGCACCATAACAACGGCGGGAGAAGAGAGGGCGCGCCGTATGGTGGCGAAGAATCCCGACTGAGTTGCGCGCCTTCCCATTTTCAAAGAGACAAGGCTTGAGCGCGTAAGATTGCTTTCGAGTTTAAGTTGGCGCTGTAGCGTTGAGGTAACATCCGGTTGTACAACTGTTTCAAATTCGATACAAGATCAGCGGGTGTCGGAGAAGTGCTCAGGACAATTGCGTTCTGCGCTTTAACACAGTCGAATCCAAGGCTGGGCCCTTAACTTAGGGGCCTCAGGGGAGTGGGTTATCCGAACACTGATCCCGCATGTGTTTAAGAACGTTGTGAATCATCTAACTTTACGATTAGACTTCGTTGATGATCATTTGTGTGATCGACATGAATAACCCGAAATCTGATTTTTCAACTAAACTTTACTTCAGCGTGTATGTTAATGTACTTGTGACACACACGCCTTCAGCCTTGTCTTGTCGTTCGCAGTGGAGGCAATCGAATGACTAACTTTCCGGAAACTTTGGTATCTCCTTCCTTCCCAATAATTGCGTTGCTATTGCGTTGCTATTGCGTTGCTAAAAATGGAGTACTCTGGTTGGTCCACCTCGGATGACACGTCTGCGGACAAGGGTTCTTGTCAAGTCGCCGCTTATCTCTATGACGGTCGAGTTTTTCCCGAAAATCGATACCGTTTTTGACTTAGTCGCGTAGACCTCCCACGAGTGCGAGCCACGGGCTGTCACCCCACTATTCTGCCACCACTCTACCCCCCACCCCTCCGGGTAATTTTGGGGATGTCCTGTGGTGCATTTGAGTACCTCGCACGCCCTTAGACCTCAAGGGAATCACTCCAGAGCGGCCCATCTGCTCACCCACCCACCACACTGAGGACCCCCTCTGGACCTCTATGACTAACCCCCGAAATTCCTGCAAAATTTTTGCAGGCTCTTCTCGCCCCCCTTAGCCCCCCGGCGTGCAAATTACCCCAAGGTACCTACTTGACCCCTGTGCACCGAAATATGGCCATTGGGCCTACGCTACAGCTCGCACAATGCAGCTGAATCACTACCCCTGGGCTTCCCTCCAGAATTGGAGGGCAAACCGTCATAGAGATATCGGGGGCCAGTCACCTTTAATTTCAAGGGGTCTACGGCCACCCCAGGGCCCAAGGGGGGTCGACTGGACCTCCACAGGGCTTAGTAGATAAGTTATGATGATTTCCTACCGGGGATGCCGATTTTGAAGTTGGGTCGATATCTCTATGACGGTCGAGTTTTTCCCGAAAATCGATACCGTTTTTGACTTAGTCGCGTAGACCTCCCACGAGTGCGAGCCACGGGCTGTCACCCCACTATTCTGCCACCACTCTACCCCCCACCCCTCCGGGTAATTTTGGGGATGTCCTGTGGTGCATTTGAGTACCTCGCACGCCCTTAGACCTCAAGGGAATCGCTCCAGAGCGGCCCATCTGCTCACCCACCCACCACACCGAGGACCCCCTCTGGACCTCTATGACTAACCCCCGAAATTCCTGCAAAAGGTTTGCAGGCTCTTCTCGCCCCCCTTAGCCCCCCGGCGTGCAAATTACCCCAAGGTACCTGCTTGACCCCTGGGCACCGAAATATGGCCATTGGGCCTACGCTACAGCTCGCACAATGCAGCTGAATCACTACCCCTGGGCTTCCCTCCAGAATTGGAGGGCAAACCGTCATAGAGATATCGGGGGCCAGTCACCTTTTAATTTCAAGGGTCTACGGCCACCCCAGGGCCCAAGGGGGGTCGACTGGACCTCCACAGGGCTTAGTAGATAAGTTATGATGATTTCCTACCGGGGATGCCGATTTTGAAGTTGGGTCGATATCTCTATGACGGTCGAGTTTTCCCGAAAATCGATACCGTTTTTGACTTAGTCGCGTAGACCTCCCACGAGTGCGAGCCACGGGCTGTCACCCCACTATTCTGCCACCACTCTACCCCCCCACCCCTCCGGGTAATTTTGGGGATGTCCTGTGGTGCATTTGAGTACCTCGCACGCCCTTAGACCTCAAGGGAATCACTCCAGAGCGGCCCATCTGCTCACCCACCCACCACACTGAGGACCCCCTCTGGACCTCTATGACTAACCCCCGAAATTCCTGCAAAATTTTTGCAGGCTCTTCTCGCCCCCCTTAGCCCCCCGGCGTGCAAATTACCCCAAGGTACCTTACTTGACCCCTGTGCACCGAAATACCCTACGAATTTAGGAATCGTAGGTAGGGCCATGTTTGCCTTGTATCTACCTTGTGTCTGGAATGGCCAAAAACCACGACCAGACATGGCCATGTTTAGTCAGTTTTTCCGCGGCGCAACACAACCCAAGTAAGGCCATGTTTGGTCGTGGTTTTTGGCCTTACTTACCCCCTACCTACCCAATGTCTAACGCACCATACGTACGCCCGTGAATGCATGAATCACTTAGACATTGGGTAGATACAAGGTAAATATGGCCATGTCTATACATAAACAAGGGTAAGTAGGGCCCTACCTATCATGCATCTATACTCAAGTATTGGGTAAGTATGGCCATGTCTATACATAAACAAGGGTAAGTAGGGCCCTACCTATCATGTATCTGTACTCAAGTACAGGGTAAGTATGGCCATGTCTATACATAAACAAGGGTAAGTATGGCCCTACCTATCATGTATCTATGCTCAGTTACTGATCGGAAATGGCCATGTTTATACATAAACAAGGGTAAGTAGGGCCCTACCTATCATGTATCTATACTCAATTACTAGTCAGGTAAGGCCATGTTTATACATAAACAAGGGTAAGTAGGGCCCTACCTATCATGTATCTATACTCAAGTACAGGGTAAGTATGGCCATGTTTATATATAAACAAGGGTAAGTAGGGCCCTACCTATCATGTATCCATGCTCAAGTACAGGGTAAGTATGGCAATGTTTGAATGATTTTTCAATTAAAAATATTTACTGAAAGTGTACATTTTTCTATTTTCTGCTCATCTTGTTCCCTTTCACTGCAGGACTGTCTACATTTCTCTTATTTTTGCCTTTTTCAGAAGGAGAAGGAGCCTCTTCCTTCTCGTCCTCGTCCTCGTCCTCCTCTTCATCCCCCTTTTCGGGCGCATCATCATCCGCCGGGGGTGCATAGTCCCCATCCTCCTCGTCCTCGTCCTCGTCCTCCGCGGAGGTTCCCGCCGGTTTAGGCACTTTCAGCCCGTCGGGCTTCCCGGAGTGGTAGTACAACAACTCCTTTCCGTCGTCGTACCTTTGTGTTGCTTGCTCCCATGGCACGCAACACAAGAGGCTCCCCGTAGCGAACCTCCCCTTAAGGAAGTCATCGAGGTGCCTCTTGAACTCTGCCTTCTCAGGCACTTTTTCCTCCACCTGTCCGAACAGGTAGAGTAGTGCCTTTTTGACCCGGTCCTGGTGGACCGGGTCGTACAGAGTCCAATGGAACTCCGTGATCTGCAAGCACACGCGTAAGTTAGTTCGAAGTGTACACATGTCCGAATATGGCCATGTTTAAGCGGTTTCGTAGGAAAACATTGCAGGTAGGGCCATGTTCGGGTCTTACCTTGATGCACAGCTGGTCGCGTGGGAGCCCCCCCGCCACCTGGTGCCCAAAGTGCCATGCCGGCTTCTTGGGCACCGTCTCCACCACCACCCCGCAGAGCAGGGGGGTGTGGACCTGCGGGGTGAGGTCGTCCTTGTACCAAGAGGTGGGAACATCGGGTGTCCCCGCCTTCCACCTCTTCTCCTCATCCTCCACCTCGTGGTCCTCGCTAGCCATGAGCAAGGCGTGGTCGCCGACCTTGAGGCGGCCGTGCTCAAGCACCTCCTGTTCGGCCGCCCGCTTTCGGGCTTCGGCCACCTTGAGCCCTTGGCGCTTGGGCGCCATGGGCTCCTTGCCCTTGCCCGCCATGGCCTCCTTGCCCTTGGGCCCGGCCTTCTCCTTGCCCTTGGGCTCGGCCTTCTCCTTGCCCTTGGGCTCGGCCTTCCCCTTGCCCCTGGCCTCCTCCTCCTCCTCCTCCTCCTCCTCCTCCTTGGCGTCGATAAGATCCCGCAGGATTGCCTTCCGATCCTCTGCTGCCACGACCAACACTAAGTTAGTTTCAAACATGGCCATGTTTGCATAGGTAGTGTGTAAACATGGCCTTACTTGTATAGTACTTCTGTACTAAACGGTGCGAACAGGGCCTTACTTGCACATAAGAAACGAAGAACTTATCACAAAACTTATTTCAAGCAAAGAACGCACCTTCCGTTGGGACGTCGCCGTTCTGGGTCAAACCCGCAGCCTCCACCCCGGCCTTGATCTCGGCCGTTGTGGGTTGGCCTTTCTTTTGGGAAAACACCTCCACGTTGGCGGTGGTGTATGCATGCCCGGGTATGTTGCATACCCAGACATGCACCTCCCCGCCTTGAGGCGCCACCTCCCCCACTTGTGACGGCGCCTCAAATTTTGCATCAAGGTGGACAACTTCATATGCTGGTTGTCCCCACTTGAGCCCAACGTGGCGGTGAGGGGCATTAGTTCCGCCATTCGACGGCGGAACCTATCCCTAGCCAGGGTCTGTTTATCCAGACCCTGGAAGGGATTTACATGCCCCTTCACCACCATATCGTCTGTGAAATCAAACACAAACACCCCACACGTTAGCATCTGAACTTCCTGCGACAGGACAACATAAAACACAAGCAGGACACTACCCAAACATTGCCCTATTTACGCAGTGTACACCCCCTGCCTACAACTGGAAGGTGGGCGAACAGGGCTGTGTTCGTGCAATGTTCTAACACCCTAGCAAGTGTTTTTCAAGCAGGATTTCGGCTGGGTTACTCACGGAAGACGTCTCTCCTGTGTTGCGCCGCCTCCTTCCCCTCCATTTTTTGCGCTTTCTGAAGATTTTTAACTGAATCCCCTGTGGACTTCACCTTGGCCATCGCAAGGGCGAAGCGGTCAAGCCCACTCCCCTTCTTGCTTTCGGCCCCCGGATCCTCCTCCTCCTCCTCCTCCTCGTCCGTGTCCTCGGAGCCACCGCTCTCGGAGTCGGACGCATTTAAAAGCGCATACTTGCGCTTGTATTGCCGGTACTTTTCCTTGTCCGCGAGCTTGCCCATTTTCGCGCGGGCAGATTTAAATTGGTCGTAGGATAACATGCCGCTCGGCGTTTTTCAAATCACTTACGTTTCTAGGGAGGGAGGTGGTGCTTCGCAGGCAGCAGTAAATTTTAGCCTTAAAAAGGTATCGCTCGCTTTAATAAACCGTTTTGACTACTTCCTGCAAGGTAAAGCACCACCTCCCTCCCTCGTATCCGTTCCACGCAGTACGCCGCCTGCGTTTCCGTGGATCGATGAGAAGGGGAAGGGAAGCGGGATTCGCGGTCACTCGAGGTCAACGCATTTCGTATTCGCATCGGACGCCCCAATTTGAAATTACTTTGGCACTTTCGATCGCCAGGCGTTGGATTCGTCGATCAGTCGGATTCGAATCGCGCCGCGCGCATGACCATGCCCCAGGGCAACGCAAGTTTCCGTCGTCTTCTAGTTTTGTTTTTTGTTCTCGCAAGTTGAAGTTCCACATAATAAAGGCCTTTTTCCAAAGGCCTTTACAACCTTTCAACAAACCGTTTTCACCATTGTAGTCTGCGCCCAAGCCCCCTTCTTTTGAGCTCAACTTTGTTTTTTCACCAAAATGACCGATTTTTTGGCACGCCCGCCTGCACCCTAAGGTATGGTCTAGACATGACCATGTTTGGGTCGTTTCCCCATTGGGTTTTGCATTTGGGGCATTGATTTGGGCTATGTGCGCCGCGGAAGATGTCTACCTTGTGTTCGCGTGAATGCTGTTCGAACCGGGCCATACCAGGGCAATTCTACTCGGGTACAAGGTAAACATCTTCCGCGGCGCAACACAAGGTGGTTTACCTTGTTTTACTGCCAACATTGCCCAAAAATGGCCAAGTTTGCCACGTGTTTTTAAACACAGATCAAACATGGTCCGTTTTATGTACGTCTTGCCCAATGTTGGCAGTAAAACAAGGCTAACAAGGCCGTGTTTCACCATCTCGGCTGTTGAAACTGCTTAGGTAGGGCCATGTTTACGCCATACTTATGATGGTACAGCAGGTTACGTACGTGGGCAAAAGCGGTTTGCAGGCACAATAGGCGATGACATCCCGCGCACAGAGATTGGCGCAAGGTGGGATTCCGGAGGAGAGACGGAGGGTCAATCCCGCGAAAAGAGCCACTGTTGCATATCGCTTGGCAAATTCTCCGGGTGAGGCGGCGATGGGTTGACGACGCCGCCGCGTGCGGACGATGCCTTCAAGAGGCAACGTGTCCTCGAATGGGATGCCAATCCCACGAATGGGTTTATAGATTTAATTGAGGAACTCTTTTGGGATGGAATCATTCTGACGGAAGAATACGACAATCATCCGGCACGCGCCACCTTCACTGACATTGAACGCGACGGCATGACCGGGTAGGGCCCTACCTGCCTTGCTCTCGGGACGAACCCGGGGCGGGCATTGCCCTACCTGCAATGGGAAGGGGCCAGGTATGGCCATGTTTTGACGTGTTCGCTGTAGGTCGGACCGAAAAGCACGGAAATTCCTGCCACATGCGACCTTGTGCGCCGGAGGCCCTGGCCAAATTTTTGCTTTCCCTACCTCGCCTGTGTGATGTTAAACTTTCATTGTGGTTCGTCGACTAAGGGGTGCTGCGGCACGATTACGGTACGGGTAGGGCCCTACCTGCCTTGCTCTCGGGACGAACCCGGGGCGAGCATTGCCCTACCTGCAATGGGAAGGGGTCAGGTATGGCCATGTTTGGCCGTGTTCGCTGTAGGTCGGACCGAAAAGCACGGAAATTCCTGCTACATGCGACCTTGTGCGCCGGAGGCCCTGGCCAAATTTTTGCTTTCCCTACCTCGCCTGTGTGATGTTAAACTTTCATTGTGGTTCGTCGACTAAGGGGTGCTGCGGCACGATTACGGTATGGGTAGGGCCTTACCTGCCTTGCCCTCGGGACGAACCCGGGGCGAGCATTGCCCTACCTGCAATGGGAAGGGGTCAGGTATGGCCATGTTTGGCCGTGTTCGCTGTAGGTCGGACCCCCATGCCGAAGACATTGCAGCCACAGCTATTACTTCGCCCCCATGTACCCATACACCCAACTCCGACGGAAGCCAACTCCGACCGCCGCGACATGGACTCAGACGACTCCATGCTGCCAGGTCAGCGGTCAAACAAGGACTCGGACGACTCCTCGTTGCCAGGCTTGCTTTCAAGCACTGCCTCCGACAACTCCTCCTTGCCAAGCCAGCGCTCAGACACGGACTCGGACGACTCATCGTTGCCAGACCTGCATTCAGGCAGTGACTCGGACGATTCCTCGTTGGCAAGCCAACTTTCGGATCCAAGGTGACATTCCGTAAGCTTGATTGCGTGCTGCATTATGCAAGGACATGTTTATACATAAACAAGGGTAAGTGGGGCCTTATCTACCATGTGTCTATACTCAAGTACTGATCAAGCATGGCCATGTGTATACATTAACAAGGGTAAATAGGGCCCTACCTATCACGTATCTATGCTCAAGTCCTGATCAGACATGTCCATTGCTGAAACGATGTGGGCATGGCCCTACTAACACATTTCTGATTCTTTTGCAACAGGCAACGCAATGTCACCATCCATTCCTTCATGCCCCATTCAGGCGAAGAGAAGAAAACGGTGTGCACGCCGCAAGAGTTTTTCGACATGGTGGCAAATGCGAAGGGCCACCGTTCGAGAATATGGGAGTGCATCGCCGATACACTCTACCTAGAGGACCATCCGGCGAACATCGAGTATGCCGGGCACCGTTGGGCATTGGAACCTCCCGTCCACCGAAATCTTGCCATGATCAAAGACGCGATTTTGAAAGTGGTGAGGGACGACGACATTTGTATGGCTCCGCCGGACGAGTTGAATTTGACCAAGTCCGAGCAACCCACTTTGGATGACCACGACTCCATCAAGAGCAAGGATGTCACGAGTTCCGACGACGCCAGCCCCGATGCCGATGCCCCCCCCTCCCCACACCCGATGATGCTCTTGGCCTCCGATGCCGACTCTCCGATCTCCGAGGCCGTGGCCCAAGACGATTCCCGTGCCGATGCCACCACCTCCGCACACCCGATGATGCTCTTGGCCTCCGATGCCGACTCTCCGATCTCCGAGGCCGTGGCCCAAGACGATTCCCGTGCCCATGACGCAGACACCGAACCCATCGTCCGCGAGGTAGCCGACGAGGCCATAATGTGTACTCCGCTAAACCCGGCGTTCCCACACCCTATAGCCAGGTATGGTTTCAAACCCGGTGTAAACATGGCGCTGTTTGTATATGTTCTTTGGAATACACAAGGTAAGCATGGCCATGTTCGTACGCGGTTTCGTGCAGACGCCGCCGCGGAGGTGTGGAGAACGGTCCACGCGCAAGGGACGCGCAAAAGAAGCCATGTGGTTGCAATCGTTGCGTGGAGAACAACATCACCAAGGAAGTGTCAACGAGAACCATCTACACACACAAAAGGCTTTACGGTTGGCATGTACCTCCACAACCGGATCCGGATGTCGTGCTTCCTCTTAGGCCGCCTACCCCACATGATTCTACCGAACCTACTTTGGAGACGGATGAAGAGATGGATGAATTCGGAGAGAAGGATTGGGGAGGGGGTCTATAGGAGATGCCGATGGTCGCGGCATATCCCCGATCCCTCCACGTTCCCCCTTCCCGTCTGAGCCAGCAGGTGAGAACCTATTGAACATGGCCATACCTGCCTTGTATAGCTTCAGGTAATTGGTGAACATGGCCATGTTTGCCTAATACCTGCCCAACGTGCTCGTTGCGGTCGCCTCCCCAACTCGGCAAGAACGTGACGACACCGCCTGTTTTCACGTGAGCGTGACCTCCACACGCACGAACGAGGAGCTCCTCAAAATCGAGTATGAGTGGGAGAAGATGATGTATTTCCTCAACCACATCGAAGGCATTGACTTCGACGAGTACGAAGGGTGGATGAAACCCGGCAATTTCGACGATATGTATCCGGAGGATGACGTGCACATCTCTCTTCATTGCGGCAACCAGTCATGGGATGTGGCATTTCCTATCGTGGAGTGCCTTGTGGGAGTGCGATCGCACCCAATGTTCATCCCCATCGAGATGATGGCATGAGTGGTACCGCACACGAGGCGAATGACGAGGAGATGGATGTAATCAACGAGATACTAAAGAGCTTGGAGGAGATGGTAAAGGTGCGACCTGAAAATAACACAACAACCGCGGTGGCGCTTGCTGCTGCTGCACTTTGAGTTAATGTGGTTTCAGGTGAGGTTTAAGGTGAGGATATGCACTGGCTAATAAGGTACTGGGCAGACATGGCCATGTCTTGCCATTTCAAAATGTAAACAAGGCCATGTTTGCACAGTTACGTGGCAATGTCCGTCCCATTTCTAAAGGTGGTGTCAGTTTCGCAGGATGCTTCTGGTAAGGAAAACCATGCCTTCATGCTCATGCTCGATCTCTTGGAATGGAACTTGGAGCATGGCCTTAGTCAAGGATCCTTTAACGACTTGTTGGAGATACTTCGTCTAAATTTGCCGAAGATGTTCCCGGAGGGCACTCTACCGAAGAACTACCAAGAGGCCATAGGACATCTATCCATGTATGGCTTGCCTTCTAAGTCGGTGGACATCTGTGTAAATGGATGTTGCAGATTCGACGGAGAGCACGCAATGTGCCGGACATGCTCGACGTGTGGCGCCGATAGATGGGCCCCGGAGATGCTCGAGAAGCCGTTGGCGAGCCGGAGAGGAAAGTCCACGTTTTATTATTGGAACCTCCCGGATCTTCTCAAAAGGAAATTTGCGCACCCGGAGCTTTGCGTGGACATGCAAGCGCACGCCCGCCATATTCCATGCGACTTGACCAAGGAGGCGATGGGAACTATGTGGGGTAAGTGAAAATTTCCAGTTCCCGATTGTGAAAGGAATGCCCTTTGAAAGCCTACTGAACATGGCCATATTTGGGCCCTATTCCTCTGGAAACCTACTGAGCATGGCTGTGTTCGGGCCCTGTCCTTCTAGAAACCTACTGAACATGGCCATACTTACCTGTTTATCGCAGACAGTCCAGCATGGAGGCAACGGCGGGAAAGGTACCCCAAGTTCTTCAGCGATCCCCGCAACGTGGTGATCTTAGGATGTGCGGATGGCGCCACGGTGTGGAAGGACCTGCGCGGAGTTTTCCCGGTGACGTTTCAATACCTCAATATGCACCCCACCATCCGCGGCAAGTTCGTGAACATGGAGGTGTTTGGGATATGTAGCGGCTCGAAGCCAAAAAGCACGCAACCTATCTACGAGCTATTTGTGGACCAACTGCTGGAGTTATGGGATGGCGTGCCGTGCTACGACATCGTGAAAAAGGAAACCTTCAACTTGAGGTGCATGTTGTTTAAGATGTTGTTTGACATCAAAGGTTTGATGGATGGCGCTTGTCGCAAGGATGTGGGGGCGTACATGGCTTGCATTGCATGCAACCTGCAAGGTTGGCGATCTAGCATCTTCAAGGGGATGCGGTATACCTTCCGCACGGAAGCCGAGCCTGGTAAACAACCTTCTCTGGTATTCCCTTGATGTACTGCACGCAAGCGACAGATATTGGTTAAGTATGGCCATGCTGTGCTAGTTTTTTTCATAGACATGGCCATACCCACGTGTAGACATGACCGGATATGGCCATGTTCGAACGGCTTCGATGATGGGTAGGGCAATGTTCACCCTGTTGCATCGCAGGTCCCGCAGAGTTTCAAAAGAGAACGGATGCCGAGATACGGCACCACGCGGCGCAGCACCAAACGCTTAAGGAAAGCGGACACTTCACGATGAAGGATCTCGAGACGATGATAAAAGCTACCGGTATAAAATTTCCTTCGGAATTCTCACGCTTGCCGTATTGGGATGAGGCCAAGGACTACCTCATCGACTTGATGCACTTGATCAAGAATCTTGGAGAGCACGTCCTTGACGCCGTGATGGGAACTGACTTTGACAAGAAAACGCGAACGTGGGCGAAATCTCAAGGCATTAAACCCACATGGTGGGCAACTGGTATTTTCCCCTTTCCATAGGCCTGACCCGACGTGAACCCATCCAGCGAAACCTATGTAAACATGGCTGTGTCCAGCCGTTTTGGCTTATGAACATGCTTGAACATGGCCATATATATGTAGGCAGTTCTGTCCGGTTTGTTCAAAAGTTTAGCATCCATACGTGAATTATGGTCGGGTCCGACACTTGAGCAGATGCGAATGGCAACTACACCAAAAGGACATCCCCTTGGCAGATTGTCGACGTGCGCACCGCTACGGGAAGGTGCTTGAAGAGAGCCGAGGAATTCGCGAGAGAGGAAGTTGGCTTTCCACGGGATTGGGGAGCGGGTCAATGGAAATTGTTGAAACTGTCTTCAGACGGAAACGCAAAGAAGCTAAAAGCCCACGAATATTTGGTGATGTTCAGAAATGGACTTTTCGCGATCCTCGCGGCATGGCCAAGGGACGATGACTCACCCAATGCACTCGCACGTTTGGTGGGGCAACTTTCAACGATAGTCCGGGAAATCACGGCCCACGAGATCGATCTGAAGGTGCGGTTCTCTGGTACCTTGCTCTCATGTTCCCTGTCGCGTCACCAAGAATTTACATTTTGTGTGAAGGCTGAATGCACATGGCGATGCCCACCTAGTTTACAGAGTGAACATGGCCATACTTGACCATTATCCCTTAGGAACATGGTTAGACATGGCCATACCCGTTCATGACCTTCTAGGAACATGGTGGTGGGACATGGCCCTACCTACCTATTGTTGATGGTGAACATGGGGATTCAGGAGCTGCCGACACTTGACAAGTACATTAGAGAGTGGCTCGTCACCATGGAGAGCTCGCGACATGGGACGAGCCCTCACTGGTGGGTCCTCAACACACATCTATTGTGTCACGTGGTAGACCAACTTCGAGACCTCGGGCCGGTTCGCGAGTATTGGATGTTCGTATTCGAGTCCTTAAATGGCAAAATCGGGAGGTGGGTGAAGAACAATGCCTTCCCGGTGCAGAGCATCATGAACGGAATGGGGCCGCAGAAGACCATTCAGTATGTACGAGGGTTACTTATGGCACTTCGCAACGAAGTTCCACGGCCACTTGTCGTCCCCGCTCTTGTACGGGACCGCGTTGTTGTGGCCGATAAAGGGAAGAAGCACACATTGACCGAAGGCGAGCGAGCGTGCATCGATGTTTGGATGCGCACCAATGTGGGGCATTACCGACGGTTGCAAGACCTGCTTGATGCATATCATGAGGACTTACGAACAAGGTAAGGCCTCATCTAATCAATGCCTGAATGGAACACTAAGTAAACATGGCCATGTTCGTGCATGATTTCCATCCACGTTTCCACAAACTAATCACTCAGGTGATTCGCAGGGTCAAGAGAGGCGGTCGTGGCTTGAAGAAAGGACTGCAAAGGAGGATGACATGCCGTCTAACCGCCGACGAAGATCCGACTCCTTCACGGACGACCATTCACTCCCGACGAAATCGAGTTGTTGCGTGGTTGCCCCACAAAGTGCCGCAGGTTTAACAAGGTACAAGTGGGTAACATGCGATTCCGCATCGCTGCTGTGGACAAGAAGTTCAAAACTGTCCAGTGTTATTTCCGCTCTTTTTTCATCGAACGCGTGCGTGGAACAAGTGAAGAGGAAGAGACTGATAGGTGCGTGCCTTTCTGCTTATGATTAATGAGTAAACATGGCCATGTTCTAGCCCTACCTAGTAATGTATTGTGATAACAGGGCCATGTTCACCTAGTTTCTTTAGATACCCTGGGTAAACATGGCCATGTTCAGACGATTCCAGTAGATTTTGCAAACTAATTCCTCAATTATACATGCGTGCCAGGCTCGCCCGTCTTGAAGACGTCTATGCCATCAAGCTTGGTGGGGTCGAGTACATATTTGTCAAGGCGGCTTGGCTGCAGAAGCCGACAAAAGCGAAGATCGCCATGTATAACCGGATGAACTCCATAGTTGGCCCGGACAGCGGCACTGGCTGTTTCTTTTGCGATGACCCCGAGAACCCTGACACCGTCTTCGATACCACAGAGCCATTCATGCTCGCAGATCAGATCGCGTCGCAAGTAGTAATTGTGAAGCATCCTTGCATACAAACTGCGGTGGTTCTTGACCCTCGAGCAGATTTCTTCGAGCAGAATGTCCAGGATGAAAATCCTAGCGAGGACGAGCTTGCTTAGTACTTAGGCCTGCAGTACGACATGGCATTTGTGTAGTGTAAATAGATAGCATCAGTTTGTGTATATACATAAAAAAGGGTAAGTATGGCCCTACCTATCATGTATCTATATACAAGTACAGTGTAGGTATGGCCATGTCTATACATAAACAAGGGTAGGTAGGGCCCTACCTATCATGTACCTATACTCAAGTACTAGTCAGGTAAGGCCATGGTTATACATAAACAAGGGTGGGTAGGGCCCTACCTATCATGTATCTATACTCAAGTACAAGGTAAATATGGTCATGTCTATACATAAACAAGGGTAAGTAGGGCCTTAATTTAGTAAGGACTATTTTACTCATTTAGTAAGGACTAAATAAGCGTAATAGCCCCAAAAAAACAGATTCAAAAAATATTTTTTTCCAATGTTTTCAAGTACAGCCCAGGTACAGCCCAGGTACAGGGTAGGTATTGCCCCCTACTTACCCCTTACCTACCCAATGCCCATACTGACCTAACTTTGAGGTGCTGTAACAAGAAGTGTAAAATGTTTTTTCAGTTAAATCTTTGGAGACTGTCCATAGTAAGGACTAAATAAGCGTAATAGCCCAAAAAAACAGATTCTGAAAATATTTTTTCCAATGTTTTCAAGTACAGCCCAGGTACAGCCCAGGTACAGGGTAGGTATTGCCCCCTACTTACCCCTTACCTACCCAATGCCCATACTGACCTAACTTTGAGGTTCTGTAACAGGAAGTGTAAAATGTTTTTTCCGTTAAATCTTTGGAGACTGTCCATAGTAAGGACTAAATAAGCGTAATAGCCCAAAAAAAACAGATTCCAAAAATATTTTTTTTCCAATGTTTTCAAGTAGAGCCCAGGTACAGCCCCAAGTACAGGGCAGGTACCGAGTAGCACAACTTTGAGGCCTCAAAAGGTGAGGTTACCAAAGCCATTCCACCCAAAACTTCGCTCCATATGTCTTACATCGACCCAAACCATCGATATCAACAATAAAAAACAAACTATCGGAAACTTCATTTCACCCGATTTTGGCTGGTTTTGCCATTTTACTGCCGACATTGCCCAAGTAGGGCCCTACTTGGCTCGAAACACAAGGTAAACAAAAGGTAGACACAATGTTCTAAATTTGTAGGGATATGGCCATTGGGCCTACGCTACAGCTCGCACAATGCAGCTGAATCACTACCCCTGGGCTTCCCTCCAGAATTGGAGGGCAAACCGTCATAGAGATATCGGGGGCCAGTCACCTTTAATTTAAAGGGGTCTACGGCCACCCCAGGGCCCAAGGGGGGTCGACTGGACCTCCACAGGGCTTAGTAGATAAGTTATGATGATTTCCTACCAGGGATGCCGATTTTGAAGTTGGGTCGATATCTCTATGACGGTCGAGTTTTTTCCCGAAAATCGATACCGTTTTTGACTTAGTCGCGTAGACCTCCCACGAGTGCGAGCCACGGGCTGTCACCCCACTATTCTGCCACCACTCTACCCCCACCCCTCCGGGTAATTTTGGGGATGTCCTGTGGTGCATTTGAGTACCTCGCACGCCCTTAGACCTCAAGGGAATCACTCCAGAGCGGCCCATCTGCTCACCCACCCACCACACTGAGGACCCCCTCTGGACCTCTATGACTAACCCCCGAAATTCCTGCAAAGTTTTGCAGGCTCTTCTCGCCCCCCTTAGCCCCCCGGCGTGCAAATTACCCCAAGGTACCTACTTGACCCCTGTGCACCGAAATATGGCCATTGGGCCTACGCTACAGCTCGCACAATGCAGCTGAATCACTACCCCTGGGCTTCCCTCCAGAATTGGAGGGCAAACCGTCATAGAGATATCGGGGGCCAGTCACCTTTTAATTTCAAGGGGTCTACGGCCCCCCCAGGGCCCAAGGGGGGTCGACTGGCCCTCCACAGGGCTTAGTAGATAAGT